>JAJAGP010002526.1:0-110083 GCA_025084515.1 Ancistrus triradiatus
GCAGTGGATTTCTCCTTGCAACCCTGCCATGCACACCATTGTTGTTCAGTGTTCTTCTGATGGTGGACTCATGAACATTAACATTAGCCAATGTGAGAGAGGCCTTCAGTTGCTTAGAAGTTACCCTGGGGTCTTTTGTGACCTCGCCAACTATTACACGCCTTGCTCATGAAGTGATCTTTGTTGGTCGACCACTCCTGGGGAGGGTAACAATAGTCTTGAATTTCCTCCATTTGTACACAATCTGTCTGACTGTGAATTGGCGAAGCCCAAACTCCTTAGAAATGGTTTTGTAACCTTTTCCAGCCTGATGAGCATCAACAACTCTTTTTCTTAGGTCCTCAGAAACCTCCTTTGTTCGTGCCATGATACACTTCAACAAACGTGTGTTGTGAAGAGCAGACTTTGATAGATCCCTTCTCTTTAAATAAAACAGGGTGCCCACTCACACCTGATTGTCATCCCATTGATTGAAAACACCTGACTCTAATTTCACTTTCAAATTAACTGCTAATCCTAGAGGTTCAATGTGTAATATGTAATATTGGATCATTTTAGTCAATAAATAAATGACCAAGTATAATATTCTTGTCTTATTTGTTTAACTGGGTTCTTTTTATCTACTTTTAGGACTTGTGTGAAAATCTGATGATGTTTTAGGTCATATTTATGCAGAAATATAGAAAATTCTAAAGGGTTCACAAACTTTCAAGCACCACTGTAAATACATACATACACATAGTGTGTATCTGTCTTCCGCTTACATTACAGAATTTGTAATGTGATGGTCATAAAAAGTGGAAAAAATGCATGTTTGCCAAGCATGGATTTGTCTTAATTTCTTTGGTCAATACTTTGGTTAATGCTTGTCCACATTACAAGTGTAGAATTTTTTTACATTGTGGAAATGCCCTATTCTGTTTATGTCATGATCATCCATCATTTTCTTGTGCTCCAGGTCACAACACAGCTCATTCACTTGGAAATACTGAAAAAATCATGAGACACTGGCAGTCAGTCTGCTTTCTATATTTTCATGGCAGTGAAAGGATATACGTCATATATGTATACTTCATATACGTCGATACAGACAGTTAATATACTAATAATATAATATATAATATATAATAATAATATGCAGCACAATATATCTTTACTGATCCCCATAGGGGGAACTTCAGGTGTTACAGCATTATAACATATTTGCCTGATATGGTAAAAAATAGCAAACATGTAGTACAGTATCAATATTATGGAATATAAATGTACAATTGTATAAAGTAAAAAAAAACCCTGATCTACTTTGATGGAAGTTGTGCTGTTCTAACAGTTTGCAGTTCCCATGGCAAACAGACTGCCAAATTCAGAACTGCTTGCCCAGTTGGATTCAAGAAACTCCATATTGGTTAGTTACCTACCAGAATTTAAGAAACATACTGTCTTCAGTTTGAGATTTCACACTCAGCATGACATCTGATTGCATTGACTGTCCGATTAATTTAACAAAATGTGAGCTCACATGCCAGAAAGTTAACTACTTGTTTGAATGGTTAGACAAAGCCAATGTAACTTTAATTTTCACAGGTGTGAGTTTGCTCAAGCATCAGTTACCTACTGGGTAACTGATAAACAACTGGTGTGGGGGTGGAGTGAAACAAGTTTTCCCTTTAATGGACAAAGCATGTGCTTTCATGGATTTTCCAGTGCCAGGGACTTGATGTGAATTACGACTATTTCTAGGCATGACTGGGGATTACTTTTTGGGGGTCAGACATGTACGACTCCTTGCCCATTGCCATGTTTGTCTACCTCACAAATTGCTCTGATCTCTCTTTATCTCTCTCACTCCAGGACTGGTACAGGTTACCTTGGAAACCTCGTCGTGCATGATGATACTGCTTTGTTTGTGGAGCAGAGAAGCCTTTGAGTAGTCTAGGCCCTTTTCTTTGCAAGATCATTTATTATCAGGATTTGTGTTACTTGAGGAAGAAAGAACTGTTGTTCTATCTGTTCTTTTCTGTAGTGCCTCTCAGGTTCCCGATATCTTTCTCTAAATATCATGTGTATGTGTTTTTCTTTTTTTTGACTTTTTGTAAAATTCTCTCTCTCTGTCGCTGTCTCTCTCTCTCTCTCTCTCTCTCTCTCTCTCTCTCTCTCTATATATATATATATATATATACATATATATAGTACAGTATCTATACATTGCCAATAATAACACACCCAGACAGAAATGTCGGATTGCTGCAAAACTCACTGCATGGAGTTATGTCTCAGACATATATGTAATGATGGTCTGATTAGACATTAGTTCTTGAGTATAAGTATTTAAAAACTATAAAACTATAAAAAGTCTCTCAGAGGCTACTTTTGGGAAATGTACCTCTTGGTGAGAGATCGTTGACTGCTAGATATGCCTCTATGATGCACTCTAAAACATTTTGACCAATTGACAGACTTTGAGAAGGAGCAAATCATTAGACTGAGAGAAGCAGTATGGTGGCTTTGACGACCTAGCTGTTAGGACATGTTGGGATCAGTGGTTTGCAGCTATTATGGTTGTTAATGCACGCACATGGTGTACAGGCTCTGGACAGCCCAGAGCGACCACCAGTAGAGAGGATCATTAGATCCGCCTAAAAGCATGAGCAGCTTCCACAGTTTTGTTGTCCACCATCCATACTCAGGGTGGCACCTTCGCTCTCTGCCTGGACCATTAGCAGGTGCTTAGCAGAAAGAAATTTAGTTGTCATAGTGCCAATTATGTCTCCTGCATAGTGTTGTGAACGAAAAACATGGACTGCTATGAACTGCAACCGTATCATCTTTAGTGATTAATCCAGGTTCTGTTTAAGATCCAACAAAAGTTGGGTTGAGTATGGAGGCCTCGTGGTGAGCATTTCAATCCACACTGCCCCAGCTGCTGGTGTAATGATCTGCGGAGCCATTGCATATGACAGTCAGTAACCTCTATTTGTGATACGAGGGACACTAACATCTCAGCAATATGTGCTGGACAAACTGCGGAGACATGTGGCCTCTCATGACAGGGCTTCCAACTGGCATTTTTCTGCAGGATAATGCTCACCCACATACAGTAAGGGTTTCTCAGGAATGTCTCCGCCAGATAGAAACACTTCTTTGGCCTGCCGGTCACCAGATTTTTCAGCAATCAAGCATTTATGGGACCTGCTGGGACGCCAGCTTCGGCAACCTACGAGAGTGGAGGATCTATAGGCCCAGCTGTAACATAGGTGGGCAAATGAGTCATAGAGGCATGTCTAGCAGTCAGTGTTCTGTAAACAAGAGGTACACTACCCAAAAGTAGACTTTGAGAGACTTTTTAGAGGACCTGTAATTCCATTTTTGCAGCAATCCAACATTTCTATCTGGGTGTGTTATTATTTTTTTTGTTTTTGTCAGTGAGTGATGAGGGTTAAATCACACTGCGGTACTTCAGAGAAACCAATTGACCTAACACATATCTTTGGAATGTGGGAGGAAACTGAAGTACTTGGAAGAAGCCCACACAGATATTTTGAGAACAGACAAACTCTACACAGTCAGCAGCTTTGCCGGGACTCAAACAACTGTCTCTAGAGCTGTGAGGTGACAACATTAACCACAGTGCCATGTGCCTTCATATTTGTATAGAGCTGAAAATAATGATATCTTCTGCTGGTATTATATACTGTACTTTGGTACCATATAACATTAACAGCAAATAGTTTAGATTTGTTGTTCTCATAAATCAGTTTATGCACCGATCGGAATAACAGCATAGTAATAACAGCATCTTATGATTAGAAACAGTAAAACTGCACTGAACCACAAGCAGATCTGTGAAAACTTATTTTGTGTTGGCTCTGTGGTGAGCATTTGCACTGAATTGCAGGATATATTTCAGTTTCATACTTCATCCTTTTTTCCCTGCTGTCACCTCTGTGCTCTATTTATAGCTTGTAACCATAACAACAGCTGTATTTCTTTACTAATCGAAGAGAAAGCCTGTCAGGTCATGTATTCTTTCCCCATGTGAATATGTTATTCTGTAAAGAACCTTCATCCCTCAGGACCAAAACAAAAACAGGGAGAAATGACGACAAATAAATTTGAAGGTCAATACAGGAATAAAAGAAAGAGTAGTTTTAATCTTGACGGTGTATATCTGGCCTGGCTGGGTACTGCACAAAAGCAATTGGCAGTTCTGATCTAGGCAAGGTTGTGGTGGCACAGTGATTGAAGTGCTGGACTTTGAACCATGAGCTCCAGGGTCCTTCTTAATCTCAAAAGACAAATATTCAAACATATTGGGAAGAACACTCAGTGCCAGAGAATAAGGCAAGCATTTGCAAGGCAAGCTGTTGCTCTCAAGGTCAAGGTCCTCTTACTTAGGTTTTATGTTTCTGATCCACGTAACAAGCCCAGCAAGCAACTACATTTTCTTTCACTCACTATGGACTCGTGAACTGAGTAAGGAGAGAAGAGGAGAGTAAGGCCAGAACTTCCTTTCCAGGATGAAATGAGTGAGAAACCTGTCATTTCATTTATGTCATTCAGTCTGTCTGGCAGTGAATGAACATGATCAGACACTTGCTGCTTCTGCAAGGGGATGGAACACATGATAACCACTGTTCTTGCAGTGATTCTTTGGTGGTAAGCACTGGAACCCCAAAGCTCAATGTTAAGTTCGCGCACAACATGTGAGAACAGATGAGACATATAATTTGAGCCGCGGTCAGACTGGACACATTTAAGAAGCCCAACCATTGTGCAGAACTTCATGAGTGCTTTAATGACCGCCTTAGCTTTGAGAGTATGTAAAGGAATTGCCTACTTAAAGCGAGTGGGTTTACACATTAAGGTTAACAGATAGAGTTAATGAAAGAGTCTCAGGGAAAAGGCCAACATAATCAATACAATCAATGCATTCAAATGGCTCTCCTAAAACTGGTGGTGGACTGAGTGGGGCAGGCAGAATGACCCGGTTGAGTTCTCCACAACTTGACACACATGGCATATGCAACAGAAAAGAGTGACATTCATCTTTATAGCTGGCCAAACAAAATGTTTTAACACATGCATGTAGTACGTCTTACAAATTGCAGTATGACCGAAACAAGGATGGTCATGGGTGAGTGCCAGTAAATGGTTGTGGTAAGGATGCGGTACCACAACGTGGAAATTCACCTTCCAAGCCTCAGACAAAATGGGTGGTAACCATTTCCTCATGACTACTCCATCTTCAATAAAGTTAGCCACAGAATGTTTCTCCAAGTATGTTATACACAGCACAGACTGGAATCAAAAGTCCAGGAAGAATCCTTTTTCTGAGCTGAAATGTGGGTCTCACAATTTAATGCAGAATTAGAATCACCCAGGATGCATTCTGCCTCCAGACAGGGTGGGGGATCCTTCATAATTTATTTTTCACACCCTGCACATAAGTCGGACAGGCTGACTACTTCCTATACGATCTTTTGTGCATGAATCATCACAGAAGCAGGGAACACATCATAATAACTTGTGCATAACTTGCTACCTGCTAGGCCATTTCCCCATATCACAGAGACACCACTGACTGGTAGCAGTGAATGAACAGCAATATTTTCAAACCAGACTGCTTTTAAGTCTGCATATACACATTATTCAGAGGTGCATGAATAACTCCAAGGTCCAATCCCTGAATAACCCCATCAAAGCCACTATAAGAACTGTCCAAAAATGGTAGAGCACCATCCAGAATTAATGACTGAGCTGCACCAGTATCCTGCAAGATCTGAAGAGGCTGTCTCACCATCTGTACTTATAAATTCAAAGCCATTAAAGAAAAAAATATGAACTGCTGGGTCAGTAACAAGTTGGAACAGTGAGAATTGTGTCATGCATTTCACAGCCCTATCCTTTTATAAGTTTTATTGTGATACTGTGGGCCAATGTATACTTCAATCAGGTTATATTTTTAGCTCTCTCAGTGGGCCCCACACACAGAGTGGGGACCCACTGGGAATCGCCTGGGGGACGCCCCGATGGCCAGTCCATCCATTCGCGCGCGCACACACACCACACAACAACAACCACACACACACACACACACACACACACACACACACACACACACACACACACACACACAGTCTCACTATCTTTTTGGGGATTTTCCATTGACATAATGATTACTGCAGCTAATTGATATTACACCTACACAACCATCTACTTATTGTATATAAAAAAGCAGTACTCCTCATTTGAGGACAGCATGTTGGCCCCAGTTCTTAACCCACCCCCACCTCCAATGAGACAGGTGTTAAGCACAGTAGAGTTATTGTAGATATTAAATGTTTCAGCAGAGGCGTCAGATATGAATGCTTAAGTTAATAGTAATGAATGATTATGGTGATCCATAGCATCATTTAGGCCATTTATCTCACACATGGATACATCTTCCATCATATTTTCTTAAACATGTGTCCAGTATATACTGGGTAGGTCTTTACCTCTAAATGCATGTCAACAAGTACATGAAGCTATAAGTAAAGCTTTTTGCTCCAAGTTATTTTCAACAAAATTCAGCCAGTAAACCTGTTTCACACTATTTTAAATCAACTACAGTGGTGCTTGAAAGTTTGTGAACCCTTTAGAATTTTCTGCATAAATATGACCTAAAACATCATCAGATTTTTACACAAGTCCTAAAAATAGATGAAGAGAACCCAGTTATACAAATGAGACAAAAATCCAATATTACATATTAGTGAGTGGCAAACGTATGTGAACCCCTAGGATTAGCAGTTCATTTGAAGGTGAAATTGGAGTCAGGTGTTTTCAATCAATGGGATGACAATCAGGTGTGAGTGCGCACCCTGTTTTATTTAAAGAACAGGAATCTAGCAAAGTCTTCTCTTCACAACACACGTTTGTGGAAGTGTATCATGGCACGAACAAAGGAGATTTATGAGGACCCCAGAAAAAGAGTTGTTGATGCTCATCAGGCTGGAAAAGGTTACAAAACCATCTCTAAAGAGCTTGGACTCCACCAATCAATAGTCAGACAGATTGTGTACAAATGGAGGAAATTCAAGACCATTGTTACCCTCCCCAGGAGTGGTCGACCAACAAGTATCACTTCAAGAGCAAGGGGTGTAATAGCTGGTGATGTCAAAAAGGACCCCAGGGTACGTTCTAAGCAACTGAAGGCCTCTCTCACATTGGTTAATGTTAATGTTCATGAGTCCACCATCAGAAGAACACTGATTAACAATGGTGTGCATGGCAGGGTTGCAGGAGAAAGCCCACTGGTCTCCAAAAAGAACATTGCTGCTCATCTGCAGTTGCTAAGAACACGTCGGGACAAGCCAGAAGGGCTATTGGAAGAATGTTTTTGTGGTCAAATGAGACCAACATAGAACTTTTTGGTTTAAAAGAAAGCGTTATGTTTTGGAGAAAGTAAACACACTGCATTCCAAACAAAGAAGCCCATAAGAACCATATACATCTGTGAAACAATGGTGGTGGTACTATCATGATTTGGGCCTGTTTTTGCTGCATCTGGGCCAGGACGGCTTGCCATCATTGATGGAACAATTAATTTTGAATTATATCAAGAAATTCTAAAGAGAAAAAATGAAAGAAACTTCAGGACATCTGTCCATTGAACTGGAATCTCAAGAGAAGTTGGGTTCCTTGCAGCAAGACCAACAACCTTAAGCACACAAGAGTCGTTCTACCAAAGAATGGTTAAAGAAGAATAAAGTTCATGTTTTGGAATGGCCAAGTCAAAGTCCTGACCTTAATCCAATCGAAATGCTGTGGAAGGACTTGAAGCGTTAATGTGTGAAAACCCACCAAGATCCCAGAGCTGAAGCTGTTCTGTACGGAGGAATGGGCTAAAAGTCTTCCAAGCCGGTGTGCAGGACTGATCAACAGTTACAGGAAATGTTTAGTTGCAGTTATTGCTGCACAGGGGGGTCACACCAGATACTGAAAGCAAAGGTTCACATACTTTTGCCACTCACTAATATGTAATATTGGATCATTTTCCTCAATAAATAAATGACCAAGTATAACATTTTTGTCTCATTTGTTTAACTGGGTTCTCTTTATCTACTTTTAGTACTTGTGTGAAAAGATTTTAGGTCATATTTATGTAGAAATACAGAAAGTTCTAAAGGGTTCACAATCTTTCAAGCACCACTGTATTAACATCTATATTGCTTATTGCTAACAGTTTACCTTGCAGTTTAAACCCTTATTTGTAAAATCAATGTATCCTTGAGTTTTATTTTGGTACTCACTAACACCAGTTTAGTTTTTTATGTTATTGCTAACATCCATTTACCCCACATTCATTCCCATGTGGATCCAGTATGGGATAAAAATTGGGCCTTCTGTGTCATGTCTCCAAAGGGACCCCAGTCATGAAATTAGACCCCCATGTTAGTTATTCACTGTGTAGATGATATGGGTGTGACCCACTTTTGATTGGATATAGCATATTCTAGCATATTTCATAGCTAGTACATTCAAAATGTATACATTTGCATTAGAGTAGCACATTAAATTACAGTCCACCTATTGCGGGGTAACTACAGAGTAATTGCCTGTTAAATAAGGCATAAATAAAAAATAAGTACAGAATAAGTTGTAGATGTACACAGTTATTACCAGGTACCTTACAAACGTTTTACAAATAAGACACATAACTACGTTTCCAAATCCATTGTACTTCTAAGCATAATTATAGATAAGAAAAAAATCTTAAAAGTATGACAGCAGAAGTTATTATTACTGAGTAATGTACACATTTTTTATAAATAAGGAATGCAACTTTTTTATTAATCAATTGTACTTCCAAACGTAATTACAGTTCTCTTAAATTTCCTTAGAATGCACATCCAGGGAAAGACAAATGGCCAGCTACTTTCATTACAGACACTAATGGAGCTTCACAGCTAGCTAAAATAAATTTAGGAGATGTGACTGGTCATATTAATTATGGAGTACTTCCTGAATATTTACACACTGTTTAACCTATGTATTGAGGTATTATACATACATAAATTGACTAATGATGAAATGGACATTTCTTATCTGATCACATGGGTACAACAGGAAACTTTGTCATGTACTGTTCTGTCTTGTTTGCAGCCTTTGTTCTGTCTTGCACTTTAATATGCTTCCACATGTGCACTTTACATAATGTTATGTGGTATTAGTTAGTACTGTGTTGTCTCTTGTAGTTTTGTGTCACTATGCAGCAGCTATAGGTCCTGGAGGAATGTGTTATTTCACTGTGAAAAGACCACTCCTAATCAAACTTCTTCAGACTTTAGAAGGGTTAACTTGGCCATATTGTTAAAGATGCCAGATGCAGCTATTGCTCAAGTGTAAGGGGAGGTCACACTGGATACTTGCCACTGTAGCCTATAGAAGCTGTTTTGTCTGATTGTTTAAAGTCTTTTTAAATACTGCATACAAATTTCATGCATTTTCCTGAGTATCGTTGCTGACCATGTCTATCCCTTCATAACCACAGTGTACCCATCTTCAGATGGCTACTTACAGCAGGTTAACATGCCACGTCACAAAGCACAAATCATCTCAAACTAGTTGACATGATTTGTTGAACATGACAATGGGTTCTCAAAAGGCCTCCACAGTCATCAGATCTAAATCCAACGGAGCACTAGAATTGTCTGTGTTCTATTACAGTTCTTATTGTTCTTGTAGTACATCTGTTATTCTACCACTCTCTAGAATTGTCTTTGCTGTTCTACAATTCTTATAGTTGTTGTAGAATTGTCAGCTTTCACTGATGTTCTGCATTGGTCTGTGCAGTTCTACAATTGTTGTTCTTGTATTCTCTGTTATTTTACACATTTCATTATAGAAGTGGTTATGCTGTTTTACAATTCTCATGGTTCTAGAATTGTCTGTGTTATTCTACAGTTCTTATTTTAGAATTATGTTCTGTTCTACAGTTCGTATTGTTGTTTTAGAATGATCTGTGTTATTCTACAATTCTTAGTGATGTTATACAATTGTCTCTATTGGACTACAATGTTTTAACATTTCTCTCTGTCCTAGAATACTTAGCATCATTCCAGAATTTTAAGGTTTTTCTTAAACAGAATTACCAGTAAAAATACTGAACCAACATACTGCTCAGATATAAGGGTAAATGTAATGTATATATCTCTTTCTAATAAAATCATGAATATGCTTCATTGTGGCATACCAGGATTTGTTCTTAAGCCACTAGCATATATTTTACATGTAATGCTATGGGAGGTGGCATTAATGAGGTTAGAATATGGACAGTGAAAGCGCTGCCGCTGTTAATCTTCATCAAAGCACAATGGGGGTCAATAGTTTAACAAAGCTTGTTTTAGCTTGTGCCAGAAGCTCTCTTATCTATCTCCAAAGCAAAAAAAGCAATATCTTTCTTACAAATATTAGGAAAAATGTTAAATAGTTCCAATATACCAAAAGGCAGAGCTTTGTGGTATGTGTTAGATTTCGAGTGTGCCCTTAAAACACAATTCTTTTATCATAAACTAATTGCTCTAATATTTATATAATATAAGTATGTCTACACACCTACATAGGTATTTAAAAACATTATTTTAAAGTGACAATATATTACTACTAATAATATATAAATACAAATAATAATTAGTGGCCAAAAATTGGCATTTTGCCACTTACTTCCTTTATGATTTAGATAATTAAATATTTATTTCAAAGACATTGGACTGGAATATCATTAAAGTCCTTCATTTTGTATAATCATCATTTGTATGTTTATATGATAAAAAGAGCAATGGAGTGACTATGACAAACTGTTTTCACAGAAAATTCATGCTGATCTTGTTTACCTCAAATAACAATAATCCAGGTTTGTTGGATTATGTCTGGCAACTCTGAAGAATTGACACCTCTGTACTTGTGTCAAATCATCAACTTAATCAGGGAGTCCACAGGCACATTAGATTAACGTCTAAGCAAATAAAGGCCTCTCTCGGATTGGCTAATGGTGCTAATGAATACACCATCAGGACAACACTGAACAACAATGGTGTGCAGGTCATGGACAATGATCTCCAAAAAGAACATTACCTGTCTACAGTTTTCCAAAAATCATGTGGACAAGCCATAAAGCTATATAAAATGTTTTTTGTACAGATGAGACCAAAACTTAACTTTTTTTGCTGAGAAATTAAGGAGAAATGTAAGGAGTAAAAACCAATGCATTCCAGCATGAGGAACTAACATAATGGTAGAAGTATCATAGGTTTGAGCCTGCTTTATTGCATCTGAGCCAGGTTGGCTTACAAAGATTGATGAAAAAATGAAGGAAATGTCTGTGACTGAATCTCAAGAGAACATTGGTCATTCAGCAAGACAACTAACACAGAAGTCATTCTATAAAATAATATTAAAAAATAATAAAGTTAGTGTTTTACAATGGATAAGTCCACGTTCTGACCTTAAACCAAATGGTAGAATGGTAGAAATATGGTAGAAGGACCTGAAGTGAGCATCTCATGTGAGGAAACCCACCAGTATCCTGTAGTTGAAGCTATTCTGCACAGAGGAATGAGCTAATTCCTTCAAGCCAACATGCAGGACTGATCAACAGTTACCAGAAACCTTTAGTTGCAGTTATTGCTGTAAAAGGAGATCACACCAGACACTAAAACGAAAGGTTCAACATGCTTTTGCCACTCACATATATTAAAATATTGAAAATTTTTCTAAATAGATAAATACATTTTTGTCACTTTGCTATAATTAGGTTCCCTTTACCTACTTTTAGGATTTGTGAAAAATCTGATGATGTTTTAGATGTTAAATATCTAGAAAGGGTTCATAAACCACTGTATAATACACATAAGAGGCTTTTAACTGTATTTTCAATACGAAGTTATTTACACACTGCAGCGAACTGCAGCTACATGTATCTAAAGCAGTGGGATTCTAAAATACAGTATAAGAAAGAACAAATGCCAAAGCAGACGTTTTTGCTGACTGACTGTAACATCCATTGGTGCAACAGGAGCACTTAAAGATTTCTGACAGAAAAACCACTATCTATCCAGAGTAACCCTGTCATCAGCCGTCTTCACTCACAATCAATCTGCAGATCGAATCTACTTCCTCTAACCATGCTGCTACTGCATGATATATAGGAGAAAGCAGAACGCATTATCTCAAATTAAAACATCTCAATGATCATTTAAGACAGTAGCCTTCTATTGAGCAAATGAAAAGATATGTGCCAATGCCAGATACCACGTTCACCTTTTTATCAACAGACATACATTTCCAGCAGCTGCTGGATAAAGCTGAACTATTATGTAACCAAACAAGGTTTACCGACCAGTGCCTGTTTCTTCCCTGTTTGACCATTGAGGATGCTTTTAACCCTCAGTTGCTTGGATTGTACGTTGTTAGGTTGCCCATGCACTAGACTCTGAAGATTCTGAAAAGATTTTTTAAAAGACTAACGCCGGAGACCCTCTCACATATACAGAGTTTTATATATTTCATAATGGGAAATAATCATATACTAGATTAATTCCTATCATGCAGAAAACACCTTAAACTTAACTCAAATGAAACGATTTTGACGGCAGATTCCAGGAAGACTCTCATGATTTTATTTGACTTTGAAAGTTTGTCTTCAACTGTGAAATTGCTGGAATGTTGTTTAGTGTAAGGCTGGCATTAGATTGAATTATCGGAAATTCTCTCTCGCTATAATTGTCAATGTCTGTATCCAGCAAATTAATGAACAAAGACTGAACTATTACCGTATTTTTCGGACCATAAGGCGCACTTAAAATCCTTTCATTTTCTCAAAAATCGACAGTGCGCCTTTAAATGCGGTGCGTCTAATGTATGAATTAATTCTGGTTGAGCCTTCTGACCTAGAACTGATTGTAGATGGTACACGGCACTCATAAATCTGTCAAAATGTTTTAGCACGGTCTTGGTAGGTGACGAAGCTTAAGGCAAACGTAGTGCGCAGCATAGCGGGGTAATACGGTATGTGCTTCAGCATTAGCATAGGGTGGTGGTGGCATTCATCATTTCTTTATTTTCGAAGCGGATTTCAAACTCAACGCTATCGGTCACGCATTACAACATGGACATAAGCAGCTGCGTGCGAGAGAATTCAATTAACACTCAATGTACGGAAGGGAGGAAGCAAGAAGACGCCCTGCGCCAGGTAAAGACCAACTGAGGCTGTTCCGAGGGAATTAAGAGTTTTGTTTCATTTCATGCGTCTTATAACCCCTGTGGCGCTTTATGTATGAAATATACCCGTTGCGCCGATCATTGATATATTCGTCTTATAATCCGGTGCGCTTTTATGTCCGGAAATACGGTATATATATGCATTCAAACTTGCCAAATATTGTACAGGAGTACCCTTGTCCTGCCTGGTTTAAAATAAAAACATTGTTTATTAAGAATAATTACTTTGTTAACATGCTTATACAGTATAGACTATTTTTGATTATTTCATTTCTCTTCTTCTCTTCTCTTTTCTTTCTCTCTTTCTCTCTCCTCTTTTCTTCTTCTCCTCCTCTCTGCTCTTTCTCTTTCTCTTTCCATTTCTTCACGTTTCTTTCTCTCCGATTTTCTTTTTCCTCAAACAACAGAAAATCGTTGATTCACTGTTTATTGTCTATTAATGGGCAGGAAAACAACTGACTCTTGCCATTATTTCCAGACCCGCAGCATTACCGGGCTGAAACACCTTAACTCTTTTTATTATTTACTATTCATTGACCCAGTGCTAAATATCAATAAGAACTAGTTCTGACTTCACAAAACTTCATTTATTTTGTTCTTGCATGTATTTAAGCTTTGGAATAACACATTTTATACTAACTACAAATTACTACTACTACATCGGCTTTAAGGAATTTGATTCATGGTTTGCTAAATTTAACCTTGCTAACCTTGCCAGATTGGTTTTTCTGTCACAGCTTATTGTGAATTCAATTAACTCATCTTTTTTTAGGATTATAAAAAAACCCCTGCAACACTTATTACGTCCTCCTGGACTGTGGCAATGTGTCAAAACAACAATGGGGAAAAAGATAAAACGAACTTACACCATTAATATGTTTTTTTGTTTGTCTTTCATAGGGTTTTTTAGAAGGTCTTTCACAGGTTATAGTGGGGACACTTTTTGATTATTTTGCATTGTTCTGTTCTCCTACATGTAAGCTTGCTTATTAAGCCTTGTATAACGAGAATAGCTATTGTCTGACACTGATGCAAAGTTATCAGAAACCTCACATGAACATTTTTGTTCAGTGTGGCAGGGTGCATTATCTAGAAAGAGACCTCTGTCATTACATAACATAATACGGGTGCCATAAAGGAGACATGATCTACAGAAATGTTTAGGTAGGAAGTACATGTCAACATAACATCCACAGGAATGCCAGAAACCAAGGTTTCACAGTAGAACACTGGTGTATTCAAGTTAACTGAATTACAGCAAAGCTATTAGATAGTAAAAAATATATTTTCCTGTAAAGAAGTGTTAGCATAACTTCAATATCATAATCAAATATCATAATTTTTTATTTAAAAAATACCCCATTTTACCCCTTCTTATCCTAGTTCGTGTCACAGGGGAGGGTCTGGGGGCTTGAACCTGGACAGGGTATCAGTTTATGACAGGGTTTCATGAATGCAACACCCAACCATTCACATTGGAAGACCCCTCTGGGATTCAGACCCATGCCCTGACGAACTGCTGTTTCCAGTAGCTGGATTTTTACCAGTGAGCCATCAGAGCTGCATGTAAACATATACATATTATTTGTCCTATAAAAAGACAGCAGAGTTTGTAAGAACATATTAGATTTTCTATTGACAGCTACAGTATGTTTGGCAAAATGTGGAATGTACATACACCATCTAATTAGTTATGTTTGTCAAAATATAAAGCTTACAAGTATGGAATTTGCATAGACAATAAATGGCTGTAGAATGGGTTGTACTGAACCTCTCAATTGACTCTCAATATGATCCTTTCATGCCTCCAGTCTTCTGCTACCTGACCTTAAAAAATCTATACACAGGGCAAAACAAGTACACTTAAATGTGCTCAGTACAACATAATAGCTTCATAAAGTATATATAATGTAATCTTTATACATGGATTAGCCCTACATGCAGTGCATGCCTGCAAAAAATAAACAGATAAAATGTTAGTATTTGACATTACGTGTGACAGGTTGTCTGAATCGCATTTAGTCCATTCCTTGACTTCAGTACAGTATTTCAGTTTACCAAAAGAAGTCACAAAAATTGTCTGGAAAATATGAACAATTACCTTTAAATTACAGACTACTGTAGCCATCTGATGATATAAGAGTAACTCTGTGCTATGTGGAGAAAATAAGTGTTTTTCCAAATAACAGATTATTTGACAGCTGGCTAGAGAGAAAATGAGAGAGAACAGGAGGGTAAGTGCATGATTGTGGGTTATTCTCAGTGTTAACATGGAGCGGCTTCACAACCAGCAATCAGAAGCCTTGGTTGGCTGGTAGGCAGTCCTGGCTCATTTTGCAAGTACAGCACACACTCATTGTTTCTGCTTGTATGTTGGTGTAAAGAGTGCTGTCAGGTATCACAATAAAAAAAAAATAGATTGACCTATATTCTATTGAAATTAATCCTGAATCCACATCTGACAAACACCCATAAGGTGGACCTTGTATTAATAGAACAAGCTGAGATTTTTATATTTGTAGCACTAAAAAAAGCTATTATCATGCAAGTACACATTATGTATTTTTGATTTTCTCTATCACCCATAGATTTTTGTTTCAGTATACTCAGCTATTGTTATATACAGTGGTGCTTGAAAGTTTGTGAACCCTTTAGAATTTTCTTTATTTCTGCATAAATATGACCTAAAACATCATCAGATTTTCACAAAAGTCCTAAAAGTAGATAAAGAGATCCCAGTTAAGCAAATGAGACAAAAATATTATACTTGGTCATTTAGTTATTGAGGAAAATGATGCAATATTACATATTAGTTAGTGGCAAAAGTATGTGAACCTTTGCTTTCAATACCCCTCTGTGCAGCAATAACTGCAACTAAACATTTCCTGTAACTGTTGATCAGTCCTGCACACCGGCCTGGAGGAATTTTATCCCATTCCTCCATACAGAACAGCTTCAACTCTGTGATGTTGGTGGGTTTCCTCACATTAACTACTTTCTTCAGGTCCTTCCACAACATTTTAATTGGATTTAAGGTCAGGACTTTGACTTGGCCATTCCAAAACAGTAACTTTATATTCTCCTTTAAAAAAGATTTGTTGGTAAACAACTTGTGTGCTTAGGGTCGTTGTCTTGCTGCATGACCCACCTTCTCTTGAGATTCAGTTCATGGACAGATGTCCTGACACTTCCTTTAGAATTCTTTGATATATTTCAGAAGTGTCATTGTTTCCCCATCAATGATGGCAAGCTGTCCTGGCCCAGAATGCAGCAAAACAGGCCCAAACATGATCACCCCACCACCAGGTTTTAAAGTTGGGATGAGGTTCTATGCTGTTGCAGTGTTTTCCTTTCTCCAAACATAACACTTTTCTTTTAAACCAAAAAGTTCTATTTTGGTCTCATCCGGCCACAAAACATTTCTCCAATAGTCTTCTGGCTTGTCCACGTGATCTTTAGCAAACTGCTGACGAGCAGCAATGTTTTTGCAACATTCTTGCAACCCTGCCATTGTTGTTCAGTCTTCTTTTGATAGTGGACTCATGAACATTAACATTAGCCAATGTGAGAGAGGCCTTCAGTTGCTTAGAAGTTACCCTTGGGGTCCTTACACGTCTTGCTCTTGGAGTGATATTTTGTTGGCCAAGCACTCCTTGGGAGGGTAACAATGGTCTTGAATTTCCTCCATTTGTACACAATCTGTCTGACTGTGGATTGGTGGAGGTCAAACTTGGTGGAGATGGTTTTGTAACATATTCCTGCCTGATGAGCATCAACGACTCTTTCTCTGAGGTCCTCTGAAATCTCCTTTGTTCGTGCCATGATACACTTCCACAAACATGTGTTGTGTAGAGCAGACATACATAGATCTCGTTCTCTAAATAAAACAGGGTGAACACTCACACCTGATTGTCATCCCATTGATTGAAAACATCTGACTCCAATTTCACCTTCAAATTAACTGTTAATCCTAGAGGTTTACTTACTTTTGCCACTCACTATTTTATATTCACTATATTATATTATACTCGAATACAACAAAGTATCCGAGTGCGGTCGCGTCTCAAATGGCGTACCTGACGTACTTTTACTGCACGTAGTGTTCTCTATCAAATCCTATAAAGGTCCATGTAACTATTATGTAATATTGGATCATTTTCCTCAAAAAATAAATGACCAAGTATAATATTTTTGTCTCATTTGTTTAACTGGGTTCTCTTTATCTAATTTTAGGACTTGTATGAAAATCTGATTATTTTTTAGGTCATATTTATGTAGAAATATGGAAAATTCTAAAGGGTTCACAAACTTTCAAGCACCACTGTATTGTATATATGTAAAAGTGATCTTTGAAACAAAGTGATTTTCATCTAGTTTCCCACCCACCACTGTTGTGATGTGCAATTGCTCTTTTTTTTGAAAGCCCAAGGTTAGAATAACTGACCTGCAGAAAACATGCCTAGTCATGGATTAGGAGAGAAGCATTTCGCCTCTCCCTCATGTTTCCCTCTTTCCCAATTTTTGTTCCGCTACATTACCTCTGGTGGTGAGCTGATGTTCAAATATCAAAAAAAACGTTTTTTTTCAACAACCTCATTAAAAAGTTTGGATGACGAGCATAATGAATTTGAATAACAAATGCATTGCTGTGCATTTAGAGAATTGCAAAGATATCTTGGTAAGTTAACAGATCAGAAAAAACAAAACTGCCATGAATTTAAATGACCCACTGCTTCATTGGGAGTACAATATGATAAAAAATGTACTTTTTGAATTCCACAATACTTTTATTACCAGTAAATCTGGGCAGTCACGCAGTACCAAGGACAGGGGTCCCTTTATCGTGAAAAACTATTGTGGGTACTAAAGAGGGAACTCCCCTGTGGCCAAGTAAATAAATGAAAAAATCAAGTCAAGAAAGTCAAGTCAAGTCAAGTCAGATTTATTTATATAGCGCTTTTTACAATGGAGCATTGTCTCAAAGCAACTGTACAATTTTAAATTATCTCCTAATATCTACGTCCAATCCCAAATTGAGCAAGCCTAGGGCGACAGTGGCAAGGAAAAACTCCCTAAGTGTTATGAGGAAGAAACCTTAGTAGGACCAAGACTCAAAAAGGGACCCAACCTCCTTGGGCGGCGTAGATGATAAATCTAAGAATGAAACTAATTTATCTAAACTAATAAGTCATGGAGTCATAGTTCAAGTAAAATATGCACATCGGCACTAAGTCCGATACACAGTCACTCCAGGATCTTGAGTCTAAGCAGGAAAGTCCTAGCCCGCACTTCGTCCCCAAATAACTAGAGGAGGGAGAGAGTTACTGAGCTCTGGTGTGGCCCGGGTATGGTGTGGCTGGACCTTATGACAGAAAATCATAAACGTTTTACATTTTAGGAATACTTTTGTGCATATGCTATGTGTGTAATAACTATTTTCTTTATGACCTACATATATAAATGCATACAAGGTCTCCTAGAAATCATGTGTAGTAGAAAAAAATTCTAAAACCAGATTCAAATAAAAAGTACTATAAGGTCCAATATTTTTTAGAAAAGAGCTCATACAGTATCTTCATACAGGTCCTTATTATATTCAGGCTTCATTACAGCATGTTTGGTTTGCTGGTCCCCCGTCTTGTTCCATTGCTCCATTACAGAGCATTCAGAATGCTGCTGCTCATCTGGTTCCCACCCTACCAAAGGTTTCTCATGTGATTCCTTTACTGAGATCACTCCACTGGGTTCCTGTTTTAGAGAGGATTAAATTAAAAACTCTTGTCCTTGGTTTTCAGGCCTCAGAATATTCTGATCTATGTTATTTACATTTCCTTGATTCAGAACTACAATACCCCTGCATGCCAGCCTCACTTCAAGGTATCGGTACAATTTGCTTTTTCTTTTCTGAGATATCAAACGATGATAGCAAGGCCCATATCTTGATGTTCTAGTGTACACTAGAGTGTCAACTGAGACTGCTTGTTTATTTTTCTACTCTAACTGCAATAAATACTAAACTATCATTGAATTCCACCTTTCAATCAACAACTGTTTTGGACATATTGTAAGTTGCTCTGCATAGGAATGTCTGCGAAATGACTAAATGTAGATGTAAAAACCACAAGGCTATCAGAATAAGATCCTCAGACTTAAGTTGCTGGAGCATGTTGATTACTAGAGCTGACGAATTACAGTACTTTAATTAATCCATTGACACCACTGTCACTGTGCAGTGTAAATGAAAAATCTGAACATTTAAATGAGGTGCAGGTCAAAGAAGGCAAGACAACTGTTGGAGATTTTACACATAAGTTCAAATACTAAGAGGATAATGATGAGATTAGTAGAATGCATGTACATATAATGCTACACTTTTACAATATTACTGCTAGTCCAGTCCTTTAGTACACATGATGAAAAATTCAGATAGGAAGGTGTGAATCACTGCCTAGCAGCACTCGAAGTGTGTCTATGTGTGTGTGTAGGTGAAGAGGGCAGGAATTTAATGACGCCCTATGAGACGGCAGGGTGTGAGGGTTAACCTTGAAGAAACTGTGTGCACAAATGGAAATACCTCTTTTCCTCTCATTACTTTTCCCTCATATGTTCTTACAAGCTTTTGTTTATAGTTAGAATCATATTCTTGCTCTCATTACAAGACATTAAACAAACTGGTATAAAAACACCTATTATAAATGGAGCACCTATAAACATGATTCAAATACAGTATTACGATTCGTTATATAAAAACAATGGCGAAAGCAAAAGAATAAAAGGGTTTAAGGACCCAGTTAGCTCCAGATGGAAATCGTGAACCAAAAAAAAAGCGAAGGGCGACCAAAGCCGCAGTTTTTTACGGAATCGCTAAGGGAGATGAGACCCTTGGCAAGCTGCAAGGAATGCCTCAGGGATTAATTTACAACCCCAAGACTGCGTGAAGCGAAGCACGGTTCTCCAACAATGGAGCATGTGACAGACACGCACGCATGAGGCGATTCACGGTCCTCCGTACACAGGGTCTACAAGCTGCAGCGCAAGGCCAGCCTGGACGGAGTATGAAAAGGAAGCACAAAAAACGAGGGACGAGACTGGAACCCACACAGTGCATGCAATAGTAGTGTATGGGCGGTATCGTCCCAATCGTGGAAAAGAAAGGGCAACACGAGCCACGATGCAGCTAGGGGAGAGAAGCGAGGAGGAAGAGCCGTGATAACCATGATAAATCTGACCATGCCCTGACCAGCTAAATCCCTAGCTTACCTCGAGCCTTGCTACTCTACAAGGCTAGCTCTCTTCTAACAGCGAGCTCGACCAGTCTCCCTGCCTGCCTGCGATCACCAATCATGAGAGGTAAGTAACGTGGTTTCTATAAATGCAGTAGCTCGAGAACATCAGAGATGTCGAGAAAACCACGTCCACAACAATGGGATTACCAGCGATGTAGCGCGTGTACGAGAGTGTAGAATGTAATGGTAAGAGAGACATGCTGAGTCCAGGGACGTTTCTTAAATACCTGGATCCAGAAGGTTTGAATTTGGCAATTAAAATGCCATTCTAACCAGTGTCTGTGAGCCCAGCATGCCGTAAAAGTGTAAGGACAATTCTTGGGCCGATGCTGCCCTCTACCGTCAACCAGGACAGGGACAGCTCGGCTCCTTACATACAGCTGTTTTTTGCCGTCCCTTTTTTCTGACTGTGACTATAATTGGTAACTGAATAACCTTATAATTTGTAATAGTATTGTAATAGCATCTTGAATAAGAGTCAACTGCTGCAAACTGCCAGGTGGCTGGTATTAGAACCTTAGTTTGGGCATAGAATGCACAGGTTAGGTGGCGCATTTACAGAACACTGCAATTAACTGGAGTCCAAGGTGTACCTCTACTTGTGCCCAGTGAATTACGCTATAGACCCTGCCTCACTATTCTCTGTTCAGTTGTGCAATGACAATAAAGTTATTCCATCCTTTGATAATAAAAATTATGTTTTTTTTTTTTTTTTTTTGTCTGGGTCTTGTGGCATTATCATAACATACACAACAGCATACAGTGGGGCAAAAAAGTATTTAGTCAGCCAGTGATTGTGCAAGACATCCTACTTTGAAAGATGAGAGAGATCTGTAATTTTCATCATAGGTACACTTCAACTATGAGAGACAAAATGAAAAACATAAAATCCAGGAAATTACATTGTAGAATTTTTAAAGAACTTAATTGTAAATCAAGGAAGGACACCAGGAAAAAAATTGTAGATCTGCACCAGGCTGGGAAGAGTGAATCTGCAATAGGCAATTTTTCTTCTTTAACCATTCTTTGGTAGAACGACTTGTGTGCTTAGGGTTGTTGTCTGCATGGGCTGCATGACCCACCTTCTCTTGAGATTCAGTTCATGGACAGATATCCTGACATTTTCCTTTAGAATTCTCTGATATAATTCAGAATTCATTGGTCCATCAATGATGGCAAGCCGTCCTGGCCCAGATGCAGCAAAACAGGTCAACTTCATTTCATTAGTTAATAAACATCCATTCCTGCATTTCAGGCCTGCAACACATTCAGCAGATGCCTCAATGTACATTTAGCAGATGCTTTAATGTGTACTTAATTATGTTCATTGTATTCCATGGTTTGCCGTGTTCTGTGAGCATCTTCTTCCATGCATATTAGCATTAGCCTCTAGTCTGTGTATTTGTGTTCATTCTAGCTATGCTTCTGTGTATGTTAGCATTAGTTTGTGTGTTCCCATATGTCTTGTGATTTGTAGCCTGGTTTATCTCTGCACATTATCCTTGACCTGTGTAAGTTATCACTACTTTTTGTTCTGTGTCCCTTTGTTTTCTTTCTGCTGGTTGTCACCTCTAGGGGGGACTATGGGTCCTCAGAAGTTGGGTTCTCAGTCAATGACTGTGTGTTGAGCGGGTGTGAATTATAGTGCCGGAGAGGTGGCGAGGGAGTGATAGTTACAGTAAGCTTGTGTATATATGGGTATGTGATTTACATTTGTTGTTAACATTGTCATTATGTATTTAGATTCAGAAATACTTTGTTCAAATTAATCAAATAATTATATTCCAAAAATGATTCTGTCACCTTAATCAGACATTCTGTTTATCCATTTGACAACTCTTCCACCTCAGACAAATACAGTAGTAAACCTTCATGATATGTATAGATTGTTTTGTATTCATTGAAAATTTCTTTTCTGAACAGCAAATGTATTCAGTATTGCATTCTGCGCTTCCCCCATCCTATATAACACCTATTTGCATTCACACTTCATCAGTTTTAAGTTGGTGGGAGCCTATGTACCTTTTGAAAATTAATATCCAATACCACTGTGGGGCCAAGTATGTGGATGGCAATGCATTTCTCTTATTCAGCTGTTGGGTGAAGTGGCACTTATGAAGACCTATGTCCCTTAATACAAGACAAGAGTCTTTATTGGCCGAGACTGATACACAAAGAGGCTGAAGCCCCTCAGGGATCTCCAAGGCCAGCCAAATAGAAACAACAATCTGCCTGCTCCACATCCACCTCTCTCACAAGGCCACATGCTTTCAATCTGGTTTCAAATAGCTCTTTTAATTGAATGTTGTGATGTGTAAATGGTGAGGGGTTTAATAAGAAAAAAAACATAATTTCATCCACAGCCAGAACAAATTCAAAACTTTTACAGCACCATTAAAAAGGCACCTTTTGGTATATATTAAATGATTACAATGCTAGAACAACATAATTTTATCAAAAGTCTCTGCTACCATGTTTGCTTCCAGCAAACATATTAACCTGCCAACCTCTTTTAAATATACAATAGACACAAAAGGCAATTCTTTTCTGATGTTCTACTATAAGAACAATAAGTATTCTAAGCCTTCCAACGAACCATTTTTTAAAAG
This sequence comes from Ancistrus triradiatus, assembly GCA_025084515.1. Lineage (NCBI taxonomy): Eukaryota > Metazoa > Chordata > Actinopteri > Siluriformes > Loricariidae > Ancistrus > Ancistrus triradiatus. The sequence continues at coordinate 23,159 of JAJAGP010002526.1, forward strand.
GCCCCAATAATAAGTTCTAATTTGTATGTTAATTAAGATTGACAGTGTGGCTGTCACCATCTATACAGTATAGAGCAAGGGAATGGAGACAAACAAAGAATGCTTAAACACAGCAACAATAAACAGAGAGACTAATGCCAGGGCCTGGTAATACTGACACAATGATAACAAACAAGGACAATGGGCTAACAGCTAACACTAATATTAAGGACTATGCTAATACTAACCGACAGTGTAAACAGGACCAAACACTATTCAAATCTAACAGGACCAGGCAATACTTATACACACTGACAATGGTAATAGGACAAGACAATGCTATTACACACATACAACACTCAGAGAACCAGACAGTGCTCAAATAAACAGCTAATGCTGCAAACATAGGCCCCTTGAGCTGTGGCTCTGATACACCAATAAAAGGAAACAGAGGAACATGAGGAGAAACAGAGAAAGACCCGGTTCACCCAAAGGAAGGGGAAATGAACACAAATGTGAAAATAGCAGGGGGCCAGAACAGTGGGAGCATGAGAACTAGGTTCAAGAGGAGGGGAGTCAAACATGAAATAGACACTTGATACACAAGACACACCGAATATGAAGACACATTTCTTATCCCTGAAAATAGCTGGGGAGGCCACGGCACCAAGCTTGTAACAGGAATCCAAAATGGCCATGCACACATAAAATCTGTAGTGATGTCAGGCATAAAATCTGTAGTGATGTCAGGCATAAAATTAGTAGTGATGTCAGACATGTCACGGGTCACTGTAGCAATGTCAAGAGTGACAGGGATCATTGAGGTGACATCCAGAACACGAGGGGCCTCCATGGTGACACCTGGACTATCGGGATCTGACTTGGGAATGTCTGGAGTGTCAGCACTCTCAGAGCCCACCTTGTCGATATCTGGGACCTCAGGGATATAATTAGGAGTGAGGGTCTGGAGCTTCAGAAGCCTCAGGGGTCTCTGGAGATGATCCTGAAGTCCTATGGACATCAAGAGATTAACCAGGTACCTCTGGAACCTTGAGTGATGAGTGAGGAACATCAGGGGCTTTGGGGATACCAGGACCTTGAGACCTTGTGCAAAATAGAAGCCCCTTGTACCAAGTCCCAGAGGGCTCTAAGAGCTGCTTGGGCTTTAGTCACTTCCAATGATGATAGTTTTGGCAGAGGTGCGTACATGGGGAGGGTAGGTGTAGTTGTTAGTGTGGGGGTGGACTGGCACAGGTTCTGATATAGAGCTGGCAGGTGCAGTCCTTGGCATGGAGCTAATGAGCGGTGTGACAAGCATGAAGTTAAGAAGAGGTGGCAATAGTGTGGAGCTAAACAGCGGTGGTACCAGCGTGCAGCTAGCAAGCGGTGGTGCCGACATGGAGCTAGCAAGCAGTGGTGCTGATATTGAGTTAGTGCTGGACACACATCACTTTCTCCTCCCCTTCTATGCTGCACAGACAGGGCTGAACTCAGGGTAGAGCTGTTCAAACCCAGTTCTTGAAGCTTTATGTCAAGCCTCGAGGGATGATGGCATTGAATACTGAGATATAGTCCATGGACAGTGTTATTTTTGTATCCAGGTGGGAGAGGGCAGTGTGTAATGTCAGGGCTTTTGCATCATCAATGAACCTGATCTGACAGTAGGCAAACTGAAATGGGTCCATACTCGCAGGCAGTGATGAGTAGCAGTCTTTTAAAGTAGAAACCTTTGAAATGACTTTGGAATGGGGACAGTGGTGGACAGTTTGAAGCATGCTGGTACAACAGAAAGGAAGAGAGAGAGGTTGAAGATAAGGCAGCAGTACGTGCGTTCAGAGCTGCACGGACCCCACAGTGAAGCCAAAGCTTCTCATTGGGGTAAATGTGGACTGTTTTTGTGGGCACAACATCCTCAATGCACTTTCTGATGAATCCACTTACAGTGTCTGTGTCTGTTATTATTTGACGCCTACCGGAACATCTCTCAGTCCTCGTTACCAAAACAGTTCTGGAGCATAGAGTCTGATTGGTCCGACCAGCGAGGGACCTTTTTGATGGTAGGTGGTTCCCATGTCAGCTTTTGCCTATAACTTGGCAGGAGTAGGATGGAGGAGTGATCTTGCCAAGCGGAGGTTGGGGGGGCTTTGTATGAATTACAGAAAGTGGTGTAGCAGTGATCCAGCGTGCACGATTTTCGTGTGCTGCATGATCTATCTGAAAGTACTTTGGAGCAACCTCTCTGAAGTTTGTTTTGTTAAAGTGCACAACAACAATGGAAGTGGCATCTGGGGGCATGTTTTCCTGTCTGTTAATAGCCTTGTACAGTCTGGTGATAACCAGGTCTTTATGAGGCGGATTACATGTCCCATGTCTCTTGCTGGAAAGAGACCCATGCCACTGATTCTCTGATTTTGTTGTCTAAGGACTGTACGTTTGCCAATAGTATACAGGGCAGTGGGGGGCAGTTAGCCTGACCAGAATGTTGGCTATCCTGCCCCTGTTTCAGCATCTGCAACGTTTTCTTGTCCGGGTTGTCCAAATGAATGGGGCCTCTTCAGTGTTCCCAAACTATGTGTCTACTTTGAGAAAACCAAAGTAAGTGTTGATCTGAATTCTACGAGTCTTTGTCTATTGTAGATGAAGGTGCTGGAAACATTTAGTGCAACAAAAGATACATATACACACACAATTAACAAAAAACTAAGAAGCGTGAATTAAGCTCACAACACAGCAGCTTTACTCGGCGCCATCTTGAGTAATCAGAAGACAGCCAGGAGCTTTGAAAACACCAGAAGAGTGGGTCAGACAAGGAAATGCACGGAAAGGGGAATATTTATACAGAAATATGTCAGAGGAGAGCTATGTAGGATGATGTGACTCAACAGTCCACATCAACCCAACAGTGGCAAAAAGTACGGTATATTTATATAATGCTTTTCAGACTTGTCACATGGGAGTGTGCACCGGCTGATCTGTCTGTGTGTGTGTGTATAACACCGATTTGGCTTGCAGCACAGCAGGCATGTTTTTGCACCCTCTCTCTCGCTCTCTCTCTTACTCTCTCTCTCTGATGGATGGGATGGCATTTATATTCACCAAATGATGCAGCAGACTGCAGGTTCCTGAGGGAAGTGTCTCCTTTAAAAGAAGAATGGTGGATGCAAGATGGTAGCTTACTGGCTCACGCTGCATTGCATTGCGTTGCTTCGGTTTTGTGCTGATCTGTCTTGCTGAAATGAGGTTACCGGTCATGTGTTAGTGAAATTGTTTGTTTAGCAGTATTTTGTGTCATTAGAAAAGTGCAGTTTATTTATGTGGAGTTATTTTGCTTGTTGTTTTGGCCACTGTTGGGGAAGCTGAATAGTTATTATGAGTGCGCATATACATTACCCACATGTGGGTACACTAGGTTAGCGGCAAACATTACACAATGTGTTTTTCAACTTATTAATGTTTTGTTCTGTTTTTTCGTTTAGTGCCATTTAGTGCCCCCCCGAAGGTTGGATTGCTTGGTCCTGTTTTCTTTTCTGTTATTAGTATGTTTTACTTTATTTTGTACTTCTGTTGTGTATTCCAAAAACCTTAGCTGTGTTTGTTGGTTTATTACTAGCACTGAGTTATTGAGTTATGCCTGATTGAGTTATCTCTTGTGTACCATCTCACTATTTTGGCTTGAAGATTATGACAGAAACCTTCTCAGAGCCGTTCTCCTGCAGCTGTGTGATGAGTTGGGCCCAGATTTGGAGAAACCAACCTTAAGGAATCGGGTGATACATGTCCACTTACAGGTATTAACAACCCTTGGATTCCTGGCAACTGGTAGCTTTCAGAGGGAATTAACAGATAGGTTGGGAATATCCCAGCTATCCTTTAGCTCCATTATGCCAGTCGTTTTAGGGGGCATAATAAATCAAAGCACAATTTGCAGCGATGGCCAGTTTCGCGAATGTAATAGAAGCAATTGACTGCACTCATATTGCCATAAGAGTGCTTAGCCAGAATGAAGCTGCTTTCATCAATTTAAAGCAATTTATATTCTATAAATGTTCAAGTAATCTGTGATGGGACCATGTCTTTAACCAATGTGGTTGCTTGGTGGCCTGGTTCAAGGTACGACTCCTTTATTCTGGGAAACAGCAGTGTAGGGAAAGGACTTGAACGCGGAGCTGTTCAGGATGTTCAGGATGTACATTTATTGGATTTAAACAGTTGTCTGTGGTTTAAATACATATCACATTAAAAGCTGCATCACTTCTGCAAGGGACAGTGGCTACCGCCTCAAGCGTTGGCTCCTTACACCATTTCCTAATCCATGCATGCACACTCTGTTGCATTCGGTTGTGGAACGGAACACTGGGCTGCTAAAAAGCCGTTGGCGTTGTTTGGATGCATCAGGTGGGAAATTGCTATATCGAACAGAAAAGGTTTGCCAGATTTTGAGAGCGTGCTGTACAACATGGAGCACCAGAATGGTCTCCCCCTTTTAATGGCGGACCAGCAACCCAATGACCCTGAACCAGACCCACATACCTACCCACCAGATGCTGGTAATCTTCAGGCTGACAGACTGCGTGAGAACGTGATGTGTTGATTATAAATAACTCGGCCACAATGCAAAGGTATACTTTTTAACAAGTTCTTTTAATGTTGTTGAAATTTCAGACATGATTCCTTTTATTTCTTTTAATTCATTGGTAAGATTTTCGATTGTATTGCATTTGTACTGCATTTGTAACACAGCATCTGTAAGAACACGACCTCCGCTGAAGGCGCGTGAGGCACTGGACACACCGGACACACTGCTGGAGGCAACTGGGGGAGAAACACTGCTGGGGCCGGGTTCAGAGTCTTCAACTGCTTCCTTCCACATCCACAGTCCTCTCTGAGAATATACAGTGGGGCAAAAAAGTATTTAGTCAGCCACTGATTGTGCAAGTTCTCCTATTTAGAAAAATGAGATAGGTCTGTAATTTTCATCATAGGTACACTTCAACTATGAGAGACAAAATGAGAAAAAATCCAGGAAATCACATTGTAGGGTTTTTAAAGAATTTAATTGTCAGTTATGGTGGAAAATAAGTATTTGGTCAATAAATTTGGTTCAACTCAATACTTTGTAACATAACCTTTGTTGGCAATGACAGAGATCAAACATTTCCTGTAAGTCTTCACCAGGTTTGCACAACCTGTAGCTGGTACTTTGGCCCATTCCTAAATGCAGATCTCCTCTACAGCAGTGATGCTTTGGGGCAGCACGGACGTTCAACTCCCTCCACAAATTTTCTATGTGGTTGAGGTTTGGAGACTGGCTAGGCCACCCCAGGACCTTGAAATGCTTTTTACGGAGCCACTCCTTTGTTACCCGAGCAGTGTGTTTGGGATCATTGTCATGCTGGAAGACCCAGCCACGTTCCATCTTCAATGCTCTCACTGTTGGAAGGAGGTTTTGGCTTAAAATCTCACAATACATGGCCCCATTCATTCTTTCCTTAACACGGATCAGTCGTCCTGTCCCCTCTGCACAAAAACATCCCCAGAGCATGTTGCCGCCACCCCCATGCTTCACAGTAGGTATGGTGTTCTTGGAATGCGACTCAGCTTTCTTCTTCCTCCTGTTGAGTTTTTACCAAAAGGTTCTATTTTGGTTTCATTTGACCACATGATATTCTCCCAATCCTCTTCTGGATCATCCATATGCTCTCTGGCAAACTTCAGACGGGCCTGGACATGTACTGGCTTAAGCAAGGGGGCACGCCTGGCACTGCAGGATCTGAGTCTCTCTCTGCGTAGTGTGTTACTGATGGTAGCCTTGTTAATTTGGTCCCAGCTCTCTGCAGGTCATTCATCCAGTCCCTCCGTGTAGTTCTGGGATTTTTGCTCACCGTTCTCATGATCATTTTGACCCCACGGAATGAGATCTTGCGTGGAGCCCCAGATCAAGGGAGATTATCAATGGTCTTGTATGCCTTACAGTTGCTCCCACAGTTGATTTATTCACACCAACCTGCTTGTCTATTGTAGATTCACTCTTCCCAGCTTGGTGCAGGTCTACAATTTTTTCTTCCTGCTCTTCCAGCTCTTTGGTCTTGGCAATGGTTGAGTTTGGAGTCTAACTGTTCGAGGCTGTGGACAGGTGTCTTTTATACAGATAACGAGGTCAAACAGGTGTCATTAATACAGGTAATGAGTGGAGGACAGAAGAGCTTCTTAAAGGAGTTGTTACAGGTCTGTGAGAGCCAGAAATCCTGCTTGTTTGTGAGTGACCAAATACTTATTTTCCACCATGATTTATAATTAAGTTCTTTAATAATCCTACAATGTAATATCCTGGATTTCTTTCTCATTTGTTCTTGAATAATTGAAGTGTACCTATGATGAAAACTACAGACCTCTCTCATCTTTCTAAGTAGGAGAACTTCATCAGTGGCTGACTAAATACTTTTTTGCCCCACTGTACATTGTAAGACTGCACCAGTTTTAGGTCGCTTTGAATAAGAGCGCCTGTTAAATGGCAAAATGTAAATGTTCCACATTTGCAGGGGCTTTCTGGCAGTGTCTTGACCTTCAGTAATAAGTTTTATAAGTGGAGTTTAGTGCTGTTCAAAATCCAAATTCATTTAAAAACACATTCCCACACACACAAATAGAAAGAATCTTCTTGACTGGCTCATCCTTTGTGTACAGCAATCATAGGATTAAGGATTAATTAAGGATCATTCTCAAAACTGCAATTTAGGGCTGGTAATGAGGATAAAAAATGAAATTGAGATTTCAAACATGTAATGTGAACAGGTGATTGTAATCTTGATTTGGTAAAAAAGCAGTATCCAAGAAAGGCAAGGTCTTTGAGGAGAAAAGATGATTGTCAGCAACTGTTAAAACATTATTGAAATGTTTAAAAACAATGTACCTCTAAGGAAGGTTGGAAGAGATTTACATATTTCTCCCTCTACAGTGCAAAATATCATTAAACGGTTCAAGGAATCTGGACGATTTTCAGTGTGTATAAGGCAAGGATGTAAGCCTAAGCTGAACAATCATGATCCCCGGTCTCAGGGATGGCATTGCATCAAGAACTGTCCTAAATCAATAGCTGATGGAACCACATGGGCAAGGGATAACTTTGGCAAACCTTTGTCAGACATTGCAATATGGATTTAACTTCACAATTGCCACTTAAAACTTCATTCTGCAAAAAACAAGACATTCGGATGCAAGTGTAGGGTTTATTTACAGTTCACAAGGTGGGTTACACATAAAACTGTTATGGTTTGCCATTTTAAAATGGAGGCAAACTGTGAAAGCAAAAGAATAATGGGTTTTAGGACCCAATCGCTGTTAGCTCCAGATATTATGAATCGACCAGGGGAAGGGGGACTGGTCGAGGGAAAGCGGTTGAGGGAGGTGGACCCAAATGCAGGAAAAAATAGGAATATGAAATATGAAAAGTAAAATGTAATCGCCTGAAATAAAGAAAGGAATATATATAAACACCTTGGTGTAGCGGCGGGGGAACGGATGTGAGCCTAATGAGGAAAGCCCGGAAGCCCGTATGAGTGATTGAGGCTTCAAGGCAGCGGGTGGCGAGTGAGTTGCCACTACACCAAGTGGCCGCGAGAGAAGCCGGGGGCGCAGTGGAATAAGAGAGTAAGGGCAAACAGAGGGGCCATACACAATGGACTCAAACAAAAGCAGCGAGGGCTTGAAAGGAAAACGCTGAACGGCGAAGCTGGGGAAGAACCACGCATGTGCGGTGAGGGGGATCCCCGATGAGACCCAGGGATAGCTGTAGCGTTAGCAGAGGCGTCTGCCGCGCTGCACGGAGTGCAAGCACCGAATGAGCGAGCCAAAAGAGGGAAAGAGAGGACTTCCCAGGGGGAAGGATAAATGGAGAGATGGCGGCCAGCCGGATGACGCCGGGGGAGCGAGAAAGACGGCCGATCGGCGACGGCAAGCGACTTCCGAGGAGCGCAACAGAATAGTGGAGGAAGAGAGGTCAGTAGCAATCTGTCCCTTTTCCTAACTAATTCCCTGGCATTAATACCTCGAGTCTCCGAACTCTACTTGGCTGATCCGCTTATCGGACCAGTCGTACCGTTAAGCCCTTTCGAAATTCGCTACTGAAATCTCTTCAAAACGCGGAAGATATCGCATATAAGGACCGATAGTGCGCCGTCGGCCGGCATTAGGAAGCGCTATTTATAGTGGTGCGGCCGCCATGTTGGCGCGGCCGGCGACGCCCTCCGGCTTGGGATGCCTGGACCGTAACACCAGATGGAAATAAATAAATAAAAGAAGAAAATATAAATAAACTAACTAAAGAAGGAACGAGTCCATGGTTAATGCCGGACCCGAGCCTCGAACCCGGGATCTTTAGTGTCAGAGGTGAACGTAATCAAAGCTTGTCACACAACCAGACACTAGGACCCTGGGGAAAGAGGAAGAAAAAAACAGCAGACACAAGCGCTGCCTAAAGCAGACTCAACATAAGGTCATACAGCGTAATGGACATGGGGCCGGAGGGAGAAGGAGGGGCGAGAACCGTCACAAACACGAGCAAGGAAGGCCGCGAGGAGCGCTGTGAGCGTGAGACTAGGCCGGAGGACAATGGAATGCAGATCTATTCCTACGCTACCAACTACGGCCCTACCGAACTTCGCGCCTTGCAGCTCTACAGCGCTGGCCCTCTTTGAAGGGTTAGCTAACACCGGACCCTGTAGGATCACGGCCTATGGAGGGAGTTAAGGTAAGTGGCGCTGGTTACAATTGCTCACAACTGGAGTTGGCTGCTACTGTTGCGGCTGAAATGTGAGGTAATGTGGTGAGTATCGCGCTTGTACGTGAGGGTAAGGCAAGGGTACGACACCTGACAGTGCCAGAGTGTGCTCTTAAATAGCAACGCTTACAGGTGTCCCCAGAACCACAATCACGCGGCATTTAGAAGGTGCATGCGCAATTGCATTACCTGTGAGGATCCTGGAGAGATAAACAAGCCAATACTGGCCACTAGTGACAGTTTAGCAGGATCCCTACAGTGCTGGGGGGTCCTAACAAAAACAGATACAGGGTATATACAGAGACTAAATGATAGTCTTATCACTTATATGAAAGAACACACTAACCAGACAAGGACAAAGAGACCAACCAGACAGGAAGAGAGGAGCACAGACGGGAGCCGAGATAAGCCATGGGAGTGAAAATTGCCAGACGAAGAAGTGGGGAATTTATAGAAAAAGAGCAGCAGGTGGGAACAGCCCCAATAACCTCCAAAGCGCAAAGGATAGAAACAAAAAAGTGAGGAAACAAGACAGACTCAGATTACTCATAGGAAGCAGAACAAAACACGAACGTACACAGAGCAGGGGGCCAGAATAGAGGCGGTACGGACACAAGATTGAGGGGAAGAGGAGACAAAAAAAGAAGACAAAACCGGATGCAAGCACACACAGACACAGTTGTGATTCTGAGAGGACAACTGGGCATCTGTGGCCACGGGGCTATACTCCCCACAGGAGTCCTTAGGAGCCCCGCAAGTCTATGAGCCACTTAGTCCAGGGCCAGAAAGTCCAGGTGGCTGCAGACAGCACTGCAGGAGCCATCTGAGGTGCCGGATGCAACCTTGAGGAAGGAGGCGGCATTATCAGCAGCAGGGGGTGGGGTGTTTGCGGGGGGATGTAGTCTATGACCTAGGGTCCCTGGGGGCCACTGAGGCAGCATAGGCCTGTACTGGGGTCTCGGTGAGGAAACCACACCCATCTTGTCTCTATCGGACAACCCAAACAGTACTGTTGCTGACGAGCTGCTAGCTATAGGAGTCACCTGCTGGAGAATTTTCTATATTTCTGCATAAATATGACCTAAAATGTCATCAGATTTTCACACAAGTCCTAAAAGTAGATAAAGAGAACCCAGTTAAACAAATGAGACAAAAATATTATACTTGGTCATTTAGTTATTGAGGGAAATGATTCAATATTACATATTAGTGAGTGGCAAAAGTATGTGAACCTCTAGGATTAGCTGTTAATTTGAAGGTGAAATTAGAGTCAGGTGTTTTCAGTCGATGGGATGACAATCAGGTGTGAGTGGGCACCCTGTTTTATTTAAAAAACAGGGATCTAGCAAAGACGGCTCTTTACAGCACTTGTTTGTGAAAGTGTATCATGGCACGAACAAAGGAGATGTCAGAGGAGCTCAGAAAAAGAGTTGTTGCTCATCAGGCTGGAAATCAAAACCATCTCTAAAGAGTTTTGACTCCACCAGTCTACAGTCAGATAGATTGTGTACAAATGGAAGAAATTCAAGACCATTGTTACCCTCCCCAGGAGTGGTCTACCAACAAAGATCACTCCAAGAGCAAGGCATGTAATATTTGGCAAGGTCACAAAGGACCTCAGGGTAACTTCTAAGCAACTGAAGGTCTCTCTCACACTGGATAATGTTCATGAGTCCATCAGAAGAACACTGAACAACAATGGTGTGCATGGTAGGGTTGCAAAAAGAAAGCCACTGCTCTCCAAAAAGAACATTGCTGCTCATCTGCAGTTTGGTAATGATCACATGGATAAGCCAGAAGACTATTGGAAAAATGTTTTGTGGACGGATGAGACCTGCATTCCAGCATAAGAACCTTACCCCATCTGTGAAACATGGTGGTGGTAGTATCATGGTTTGGGCCTGTTTTGCTGCATCTGGACCAGGACGGCTTGACATCATTGATGGAACAATGATTTCTGAATTATATCAGAGAATTCTAAAGGAAAATGTCAGAACATCAAGAGAAGCTGGGTCATGCAGCTAGACAACGACCCTTCTTCCCCAGCGACCCTTCTAATGACTCTTTTTTAATTCTAGGAACTAAAAGATATCCTGCCCCCTGCGAGCGAAGTAGACATGCTGGATTGTAAGACTCAGAGTTCACTCAGATAATGGCAGACCAGGCTATGTAGAGCTTTATATGTTACAAGAAGTATTTTGTAATCAATGCGGAATTTAACTGGTAACCAGTGTATTGATGATAGAACAGGGCTGATATGAACAAATTTTCTAGTACGAGTTAGCACTCGAGCTGCTGCATTTTGAACTAATTGAAGTTTTTTTTATAGATTTACTAGAGCATCCAGTAAGTAAAGCTTTACAGTAATCCCACCTTGAGATTATAAACGCATGAACCGGTTTCTCTGCATCATTTAAAGAGAGGATATTTCTACGTTTAGTGATATTACGTCATTGAAAGAAAGCAATTTGTGTGATGTTGCTAATGTGCACATCAAAAAAGAGATCTGAATCAAATACGACAACTAGTTTTTTACAGATGAACTGAGCAATACTGAACAGCCATCTAGATTTAGGGTAGATGTAGCCAACCTGCCTCTCACAGCCTTGGGTTCCACTAATAAAACCTCTGTTTAATCTGAATTAAGTAAGAGAAAATTAAATGACATCCAATCATTTATTTCCTTTATACAGTCCTCAATTTTGTGGATTGTAAGGCCATCATTTGATTTGGCTGATATGTACAGCTGTTTATCATCTGCATAGCAGTAGAAATTAATGTCATGTTTACGAATAATGCCTACTGGCAGCATGTACAGAGAGAATAAAAGAGGGCTAAGCACTGACCCCTGAGGCACACCATACTTCACTTTTGAGAGCTTAGAGCGTATATTATTTACATGAACAAACTGGTACCAGTCGGTCAAGTATGATTTAAACCAAGAAAGTGCCAATCCCTTAATATCTACAGTATTGTCTAGTCTGCTTAGTAAAACATCATGATCTGTAGTGTCAAATGCTGCACTTAAATGTAACATCTGAGGACATTAATAAGTCATTTAGTACATTAATTAATGCTGTTTCAGTACTATGATGGGGCCTGAAGCCAGACTGAAATGTTTCAGAAATTTCATTCCTTTGGAGGTAACTGCAGAGCTGCTGATAGACAGATTTTTCTAAGATTTTGGAGAGGAAAGGTAGATTTGAAATTTGTCTATAATTAGATATTACACAAGTGTCAAGGGCGGCTTTTTTAATCAAGGGTTTGATAACAGCACACTTAAAGGATTCGAGCACATAACCAAAGGAAAGGTATGAATTTAAAATAACTAACAGTGGCTCTGTAATACTAGGTATCACTTCTTTGAGTAACCGTGTAGGAATTGGATCTAATAAACATGTTGATGACTTAGGCGAGCTGATCAGTTAGTTCAGTATTAGTAATTGGGGTAAAAGATTATAGTCTTGATTTACAGGTAATTAAAAATATGTCTATACTAGTGCTGCATCTGGAAGGTTGCTGAATGGTTTGGCTTTATGCTCAATGTTTTCTGTCTTATCATTAAAGATAGTCATGAAATCATTACTATTAAAATTACGCAGAATGTGAGAATCACTTTCTGTTAATTTGAAGACTGTCTTAAAAATAAATATAGGAATATCCTTATTTTTCTCTATGATTGAGGAAAAATATGCAGCTTTAGCTTTAGTGAGGGCATACTTATACTCTGCCTTGCTATCCCTCCAAGGAATCTTAAATACCTCCAATTTACTATGCCACCACTTGCGCTCTAGGCACCGTGTTGTTTGCTTTAAGGTATGTGTGTGGTCATTATACCATCGTGCTAGCCTTTTTTTTGCTAATGCATTTAACCCTAGCAGGAGCAATCATATCCAGGGTGAGTAAAACACACTTTCTAATTGGTCATTTACACACTCGAGATGATTGGACTGGTGTATTAAATTTCAAGTCTGGTAGGTTTTTAATTAACGCAGCTGGAGTAGCAGATGTGATAGTGTGCTTGGTGTGATAATGAGGCAGAAGGATTTTATTTATTAGAGATCAGAGCCCAAATTCTATAAGATAGTGATCTGAAATCAAATCACTTTGTGGGAAAACATCAACATTATCTATATTAATACCAAATATTAATGTTAGATCTAAAGTATGATTACAGCAGTGGGTTGGTCCCATCACACTCTAAGTGATACTCATGGATTCTTAGATGCACTCAAAAGCAGTTTTAAGCGGATCCTGCTCATTGTGAATATTAAAATCATCTCAAGTAAAGCCTTATCTGTTGAAAGTATTAAGCAGGAAAGAAAGTTAGCAAACTCCTGGAAAAATTCTGAATAAGGACCTGGAGAGTGGTAAATAGTTATAAGCTGGAAAGAGTGTGGTTTTGACTTTCATAACAATGGATCAGTTACATTAAGAATCAGTATTTCAAACGAATTAGCCTTGTAATGGGATTTAGGACAGATGCGGGTAACAGACACAGTTTCAATAATGTGAGTTTTGGGTGACGGTGCATGGCTACCAGCAGACAGTTGGTTAAGCCTGACGGGCTGCTGCCTGACCCCTGCTCTGGATAGCCAGCCCCTAACCATTTCAACCATAAGACTATGGGCAATGTTGATGAGCACCATCCTAAAAGGCCAGGCCTACCCTCAAAGGTTGTCCAATTGTCTATAAAGCCCACGCTGTTTTCAGAGCACCACTTGGACAACCAGCAGTTCAGCGACTATAACCAACTCTAACCACTGCTAATTTTATAGAGTAACCTTTGCGTATATCATTAGCCCCTACATCAATGACTATGCTAGAAAATCTACGGCTCTCGAGCCCACTAAGGCTTGCTACAATGTCTGGCACTCTGGCACCCGGGATGCATGTAACCCTAGCTGCTGGTGTCTCTAAAGGGGTAGCTAGTTTCACATGTCGTAAAATAGAGTCACCTATGACCAGAACTCTTTCAACAGGCTGCTCAGTGGGTGCATCATTGAGGAGGGTAACCTTGTTGGACACTTGAACAGGTAAAGAGTTGTGCTCTCGTGGACTAGCCTTACCGTCACCCACTTGCCCTGCTGCGAGGGTGTTGTCGGAGCGGGGGCAGTAACTACACCTGTGGCATCCAGATCTTCTAAGCTAGAAGCTGAGCTTGCCTTCTCTAATGTCTGGATGCGCGCCTCTAAAACTACAATCTTCTCCGTCAGACTAGCTACAAGCCTACACCTATCACAAATAAAATTGAAACTAATGACGGAGGAAAAATAGCTAAACATGCCACTGCCGGAACAGGGAAGAAGCGCAGCAGAAGCCATGTTAATACAATTAATTAAATGATAAATTAAAGGTACTTGGCTTTGAGTGTTGTTGTGGGGTGCCAATTGAAGATCTGGTTTAGCCGATGGGAAGCTGCAGCCGATGGTCCAAAGCAATGCTTGATTAAAGCATCAATGGAAAGTTAATACAAAACGTCACAAAAAACTAAGTCTCAGAAAAAAAGAAGGTGGGAAAAATCTGTAAAAAATTATAAAAACACACATTACAGACAAAGATGAAGCCGGAAAGACGCAACTCTGGTAATTAGCACATGGCTAATTACTGCAAACACACGGCGGTATATCTGTAAAGTTACTAAATAACGAGTAGCGGCGAAAAATATAATAGAAGTAAATGATTAAGATTAAGTTATAAAAAGTACTTAATATATATGTGTGATACAAATGCGATCTGTAATTAAAACAGTTAAAAAGTAATTAACTGCTAACAGCTTCAAAACAGCATGCGCCTTATGCGGAATCAGCACTAATGAGTCTGGGTTGCCATATCCTTACAATCCTCGCATCAGTGGTCAGCATTCTCTCTCAGCGTTCTCTTTCAAGCACCACTGCATGCCTCAATAACTTTGCACCAGCAACAGCTATGAGCAAAACATTTTATGTGACATTTATCATATGCATTTGGTTATAAACTGGACATTTCAATGTATGTCATGTCTATTTACACTTGGAATCATGTTATCTGAATAATTTATCATGTAAATCTAACTTTAGTGAGTTTTGCATCAGAGCATGTGGTCCGGCAATATACTTAGGATTGAAAAACACTGCAAGTTATCAACAACTTGTAATATTTTCTCCACTCAAAAAGGCTTTTTGATTCAGTTTTAGCTCAAATTGTACTTACAAAGTAAGGAATCGGTTCCATCTCATACAGCTCTTTCCATCACAGCACAAAATAGCAGGTTTTCCATCAAGTTTTTGAGAATTTGAAATTCTGAATCCAGAAAAAAATACCCATATATTGCAAAAAGAGTTTTACGCTATGACGAGTTGGAAAAGTTAGAATATTGCTAAAGCTGAAATAATGCAGGAAAAAGCTGATGGAAAAGGGTTTTTCAAATAAAGGGTGACCTATCAAGCTGTGATTGATGGATCACGTCACATGATATTGTTCCACCTGATCAGACCAAAAACAAAACTAAATTGGTTTTGTTACATTTAGATATTATTTAATAGTTAAACCCTCTGAATCTAAACTTTATCTGTTAAAATGATAATGTACCTGATTACGATCAGGTAGATTATCATGTGTTAAAGGATTATCATGTGTATTAGGATGTGTTAAAGACAGCTCTATCATGCGCACTGCTGGTGCCCACACTTGCACACACGTCACACAGCCATAAAAGGATTATAAATGGCTGTAAAGATTACCCCACTAAAAGACTGAGTTAAATTCCTCCATTCTTGTTTGTTTCATTGATACCCCTAATTGTGGTAGCCTACATAATCCAAAGTTTATTCACATAACTGTAGTGGATGGAAACACGACTTAATTCAGATATTTTTCTACAGGAATTTCGTAAATGCGCATTACACTTGCAAAAGGTTTGGATGGAAACCCGAGTAATGACAACTAGAGGAAAATACCATTTACCAGGCTATATTAGCCACACCCCCCTCAGCGGGAGCTGAGGTGGGACTGTTATGATCGGTTGCTGCCTGGCACACAGGACTGTGCCATAACTTTTAACCCCTTGACTGCTGAAAGGTTTTAAAAATGTAATGTGTTGCTCATATTTACTGTGGGTTACATCAGCATCAGGTTTTTTTTTTTGCTGCAAGATTGAAGGTGATGTGGTGTAGATGTCAGACATCTCTAACAATAACTCTACTGCCTCTCATTCCTGGAATTATCTCTGTAACAATTATCTGATGTTAAATATATGTATTTTTTCTCTAGCAGTTAAATAAATGTATATATGTACAATGGAGCTTCAAATGTTGTGAACTGATGATAAAAAACAACTTGAGTGGATGAACATCTTACTGTGTTGGGCTGGAACTGGTACAGGAACACAAGCTCGGTGAGAAAACAGAAAATGTTGTTAGTTATTGATTAAGAGCACAGAGTCTTTTTAGCAATCACTGATGCCATGTGAAGCATGAGCATTAACTATAGCAGCATAACTAGAAAGAGGAGAACCAGAAGGTAACACAGCCAAGAGGGATCACATGAGACATCAGCAACCCACCTCCCCATGGGAGGCAAGAAGACAGCAACCCAACATCCCAGATCACCACAAAACTCTTTGACTATGAAACCCCAGCTCTGCCCTTGGTCTAAGACAAGGATGCACAAGTCAAGATCAAGAGGACCCAGCCCAGCCTGATCACCAACCAGACACCCCTGGCCAAAGGACAAGGTATGACAAGCCAGGCCAGACTCCACAGACTCCGGCCTTAGTAACCCGAGACTCCCAGTCTGTCTAGCCAAAAGCCTGTGTAAGTTAGTATGTTTTTAGCCCAAACTTAAAAATTTTGATAGTGTCTGAATCTCAAACTAAAGTGGGGAGTTTATTCCACAGTTGACAGGCCATGTATGAGAAAGCCTTTTTCCCTGCTGTGACTTTTTCCAGGAACAAAAAGAAGTCCTGCACCCTGCAAACAAAGTAGATGAGCTGGATTGTAAGAGTTCACTCAGACACTGTGGGGCCAGGCCATGTAGAGATTTATCTGTTACAAGAAGTATTTTGTAATTAATACAGAATTTAACTGGTATCCAGTGTAGCTATGATAGAACAGGACTGATATGATCAATTTTTCTAGTTCTAGTTAACACATGAGCCGCTGCATTCTGTACTAATTGAACTTTATTTATAGATTTACAACAGCATCCAGTATGTAAAGCTTTACAGTAATCCAACCTTGAGGTTATAATTGCATGAACCAGTTTCTCTGCATCAATAAAAGAGTATATTTCTAAGTTTAGCAATATTACGTAATTGAAAGAAAGCAATTCTAGTGATGTTGATAATGTGTGCATCAAAGGACAGATCTAAATCAAATATGACACCTCAGTTTTTTACAGCACATTCTCTCAGGGTGCAACGTTGCCCTGATTCATGGGCACTTCCGGTGGAGGCACAATCAGGTTCTGGGGAAGTTGGCAGAGCTGTTGGAGAAGTGCAGGGTCGGGGGGGAACAGCTCGTCAGAACTCCAGCGGCCACACATTACCTTTATCAAGCCAGGAGAGGTAGGGCAGAAGACAGCGGCGGGAAAATCAGCATGTCTGCTAAGATGTCGGCAAGAGCTGGGAGATGCGTGTCGACTTGGACAGAAACCTCATTTTCCCAACTGAGATAACCCAGACGACGCAAAGACCTGACATCGTAATGTGGTCCATGGCCGCCAAGAAAGTCCTCATCATTGAACTGACTGTGCCCTGGGAGGAGGGAATATCAGTAGCACATGAGTTCAAGCGGTCCAAGTACAACGACCTGGCAAAGGAGTGCAGAGGTGGAGGCTGGGCCGTGACCATTCACCCCATGGAGGTTGGATGCAAGGGCTTCGCGGTCTGCAGTCCGACTCCTCCGTGCTGCGGGAATGACCGGAGCAAGCCTGAAGAGGGTAACCAAAGAGCTAGCGGAAGAGGCAGAGAAGGCTAGTTTCTGGATTTGGCTTCGGAGGAAGGATAGTAGTTGGGGCTCAACACCGCAATGAGGTCAGTTGCAGGGAGTGGCGTGGGGAGACGTCCCCACAAAAACCACTGCCCCCCCCCCCACTGCAAGGTGTCCTGGCTGGGGCTCAAAACATCAGTGAATGGTGGCACCAGCTGACGACCCTGCAGCTGACCTCAAAGTGCACTGGAGGAGGTGTGACAGGCAGAGATGCCAAGAAGCTAAACCTGTACTACTCAAATACAGATGGACTGGGCAATACTGAATAGCCACCTAGATTTAGAATATATGTAGCCAGCCTGTCTCTCACAGCCTTGGGTCCCACTAATAAAACCTCAGTTTTATCTGAGTTAAGTAAAAGAAAATTAAATTACCAATCCAATCTTTTATTTCCTTTACATAATCCTAAATTTTGCTGATTGTAAGGCCATTATTTGGTTTGGCTGTTATGTACAGCTGTGTATCATCTGCATAGCAGTGGAGACTAATACCATGTTTATGAATAATTGAGCCTAGTGGCACCTTGTACAGAGAGAATAATAGTGGGCCAAGCACAGACCCCTGAGGCATGCCATGCCTCACTTTTGACTCCAGCAGGAGCAACTATATACAGGGTTGAGCAAAACACGCATTCTAATTGGTTGTTAACATGCTCAAGATGATAGGGCTCCATAGTTGTATTAAATTTTAAGTTTGGTAGGTTATTAATAAATGCAGCTGAAGTAGCAGATGTAATAAATGCATTTGATGTGATGATGAGGGAGTAGGCAGATTTTATTTATTACAGGTTATTTATTACAAAAACTAAGAGATAGTAATCAGAAATCAGATCATTTTGTGGGAAAATATCAAGGTTATCTATACTGATACCAAATGTTAGTATTAGATCTAAAGTATGATTACAGCAGTGAGTTGGCCCCATCACATTCTGAGTGATACTCATTAACTCAAAAGCAATTTTAAGTGGATCTTGCTCATTGTCAAAGTGAATATTAAAATCACCTACAATTGAAACCTTATCTGTTGAAAGTACTAAGCAGGAAAGAAAGATAAGCTGAAAAGAGTGTGGTTTTGACTTGCATAATAATGGATCAGTCACATTAAGGTTTAGTATTTAAAACAAATTAGCCTTGTAATGGGATTTAGTGGTAACACCTAACTCTTTGACAAAAAATGTGCCTATGCCTCCCCAACGACCATTAGGACGAGGGCGTTGAATATGATTGTATCCAGGAGGTGAGGCTTCATTTAAGGCTAAATATTCATCCGTCTAATCCAAGTTTTAGTAAAACAGAGCGTGTTCACTCTTATTGAGTGAATTTATATTTAGGACAGACGCAGAAACAGTTTCAATAATGTGACTTCTGGGTGATGGTGCATGGCTACCAGCAGATAGTTGGTTAATCCTGACTGTCTGCTGCCTGACCCTGGCTCTGGATAGTCAGCCCCTAACATACCCTGCCATAAGACTATGGGCAATGTTGCAGGAGATGAGAGCAGCACCCTCCCGAGTGGGATGGACACTGTCCCATCCTACAAGGTCAGACCTACCCTGAAAGGTTGTCCAATTATCTATAAAGCCCACATTGTTTTCAAAACACCACTTGGACAGCCAGTAGTTCAGTGACCATAAACTGCTGTAGGCTTGGTCACCTTGCCACATTGAGATGGGGCAAGAGCACACTACTGCATCGGACATCGCCTTTGTAACTCTAAAAACCTCTACAAAATTAGCCTTAGACACCTCTGACTGGCGAAGGCATGTATCATTAGTCCTTACATGAATGACTATCCTAGAGAACCTATGAGCATGGTTTGCTAAGGCTCCCTACAATGTCCAGCACTCTGGCTCCCGGGATAAATTTAACCCTTTATTTAGGTGTCCCTAAAGGGGTAGCTAAATTCACATGTCGTAAAATAAGTGACTTCTTTAGTCTCAGGTAGTTGGAAAACTTCCCCAATCTTATATACAGCACATTTGCATAATGACTGCTACCAGCATCATTACATAACAATGGGACCGGTGATCAGTTTAATATGCAGATTACCATAACCATTAATGACAATGGCCACGTGTGCCATTCACACAGGATTGCGGAAGGGCTGCGATGGCGCCGTTGTAAGATGGTGAGAGGTGTACTCTGAGTCCCCCTCCTTGGTTCAGGGAAGGACGTTCCCTTTTTACAAAAATGGCTTCTTTTACTCCTCGTTCAAACCATCATTCCTCCCTATTAAAGGATATGCATGTCTTCATCCTTGAAAGAGTGGCCACTGGCCTGTAGGTGGGTGTAAACCGCAGAGTCCTGACCTGATGAGGTAGGTCTTCTATGTTGTGCTCTCTGTTTCACCAGTGGCTGTTTGGTTTCCCCGATATACAATTCCTGGCAATCCTCCCGGCACTTAACAGCATACACTACATTACTCTATTTGTGCTGGGGGACCATATCCTTGGGGTGGACCAGTTTCTGGTGTAGCGTGTTTTGGGGTTTGAAAGCCACCGAGACACAGTGTTTGGAAAATATACGTCTCAATTGTTTTGATGTTCCTGCCACATATGGAATCACCACTGGTTTACGCTTAGACTGTGGTTGTTGTTCTCCTCTCGTCGATCTGCTGGAGCGGTGTTTGGGCGTCTTACCGGCTTTGAAAAAAGGCCCAGTTCGGATAACCACATTTGCCAAGGGCCTGCTTAATGTGATATTTTTCTCCATCCTTGGCCACTGTGTCAGTGGGGACGCTGTCTACTCGGTGGTACAGTGTCCTGATGACTCCTAGTTTGTGCTCCAGTGGATGATGAGAGTCAAACCTTAAGTACTGATCCGTATGTGTAGGCTTACGGTAAACATCGACTTTCAATCGTCCCCCATCTCCAATCACAACCTCACAATCCAAGAAGGCTAACCTGCAGTTTTTCACATCCTTCCTGGTGAACTTAATGTGTTTGTCCACTGAGTTGATGTGGTCGGTGAAATGTGGTACTTCCTGAGACTTCATCTTAGGTGTCATCCACCTAAGATGTCATCCACATATCTGAACCAATGGCTGGGTGGTGTTCCTGAATAGGATCTTAGTGCCTTCTTTTCCACTTCTTCCATATACAGGTTGGCCACGATAGGTGAAACTGGGGAACCCATGGTGCACCCATGTTTCTGCCTATAGTACTGCTCTGTATGTGAAATAGGTGGATTGAAGACACAGCTCCAGAAGCAAACACACCTGGTCCGAGTTAAGGGTGGTCCTATTGCTGAGAGTGAGGTCATCCTGTAGTTTCATTTGAACTACCTTTACTGCCTCAGCAACTGGAACACACGTGAAGAGAGATGTGACATCAAACAAGACCATTGTTTCATCCGTCTCCATAATGACGTCCCTCACCTTATCCACGAAATCCATGGTGTTCTGGATGTGAAACTGATCGATGTTGTAGGTCACTGAGTTGATTATACACACAATGGGCTGCGATGGCACATCCTGTTTATGTATCTTAGGTAAACCATACAGACTAGGTTTAGCCTCCCCTGGGTATAATCTGTGGTACAGAGGGTGGTCAATAGCATTGTCCTGTTCTAAAAACTTCAGACAATTTATCACCTTCTTCTTGTACCCACTACCAGGATCTCATTTCAGGGGCTCATAAGTGTTAGTGTCTCTAAGAAGAGTCATAACTTTCTCATGATAGTCTGTCTGGCTTAATAAAACAGTGCACCTGCTTTTGTCCGCTGGAAGGATGATGATGATGTCATTATCCCTACTGAGAGTCGTGAGTGCATTTTTCTCCTCTCTGCTGATGTTGGATGGTGGTGGCTTTGCGTTGCTAAGGCAGACTGAAACTTTCATTCGCAGTTGTTCTGCTTCCATGTCCGCTACCTTGTTGTTGCGGATTGCTGTTTCCGTGTCTGTAACCAGTTCCTCTAGTGGTATTTGCCTCTGTGTCACAGCAAAATTCAGCCCCTTAGCCAAGATTTCTTTCTCCCTCTGGGTGACAATGGTCCCATTGTTATGCAATGGTGCTGGTAACAGTCATCATGCAAATGTGCTGTATATAAGATTGGGGAAGTTTTCCAACTAGCTGAGACTGACGAAGTCACTTAGATGAGTGACGAAACGTTTCTCTGACAAAACCTTATGCCCAGACGAACAGATTCAACTTCTGGGATTTTCTTACCTGGATTACTGACCATGCATCAAGACATATATCACGGATGTTTTATTGAAAAAAATCTAAAAATAACACTTATAAATACAATTTCTTAGCCTCTTATTCCTGTTTATATTTCATGAACAAATGTTAAGTGAACAAGTGTTAAAAGACATAAATTGAAGTGCTCTGAACATTAGCAGTGCTCTGAAAGATGAAACACAGTAGAACATAATCGTGTGCGTGAACGAATACACCTGTGGTTCTATTTTTGGAAGTCTTATTAGTGCATTGTGACAGGTTCATCGTGAATCATAACTACTGACGTTTTCACGCATGTCTCAGATGTGAGGTGCATCATTACTAAGTGTCAAAAGTACAGGAATAGAAACATCTCACTAACAAGTTAGCAAGAGCTGATTTATCTGACAGCTCTGTGGAAGGGTGTGTGTAAATAGGATTGTGTGTCATGCTATATGTATACTCAAATTATACAGCTATATTTAAGGTTATTTTGGCATTTTTCTTTTTTATTTATCCATGGGTAAGAGTTTGTGCATATAAGCCAAATGAAATGAAGTTGATCAGACAAAACATGAAATCTCTTGGATTCATACTGTCTGCAATGAATTGAAAGTTAAAGTAAATGTAAGAAACACTGTTATTTTCCTTTTTGTCATTTTCGATACTGACCCCACTTTTCTGATTTGTGGTTGTATGGTTCCTGGAGTCCTCTGAGGCCAATCATTCTCAAATTGTTTTCAGCTACCTGGTATAACATATACTGTACATCTGAACCAACATATGGATCAAGGCTGTGGCTTTAACTTGCACTTTGAAGGCTACAGAGGGTATTTGATAATATGTATGCCCTTCGGTGGGGCAAGGTAACAGGTGTAAACTGGAAAAAAGAAATCTCAAAAGGAAACTAAAGAGCTACAGCAATTAATTGTGGCATAGATTACACTTGGTGTTGAAAGCCTTCTGCAGACGTACCTACCAATGAAGTCAGGAGAGGTTCTTGTGCTTGCCGTAAATTGGAGGTACTAATAGCCTGTTCCATCTCATCACAAAAATGACTACATGTCCTTGTGGCATGTTGCATTGTGCATGAAGGTTGTACCAAATTCCAACTGAAGTTATGATCACAACATGGAGTTTACAGTAATATTTGTGGATATGAGTACCTAACCTTAGAAGATACCTTTAATACTGTTTTATAGATGCTACAATGGTTTCAGCCATCAGATGAGTAGTTGAGGGGATTTTGACAAAGAACTAATGAACGCTAATTTGGATTATAAGCATGTGCAATAATACAACACAGTGTGGTTTTAAATAACTGATGAAATTTCAAGAACCAAAGGAAACACCTTTTAGTGCAATGAGAAGTGTACCTGCTGGTCAACAATGGAAGCTGCTTCTGTGGTGGTTTTGATCTGCGACCTGCCTGGGTTGAATCTCGGTCAACTGCAGCTGATGTTTGGTGCCGTTCTCTCTCTGTCAACACAGCACACAGTCAGGGACCCTTCAAGACGTGTGATGGGTTTGCTCGAAGGCAGAAAGATGGGTTTGCTTCATCCTCTGGTAGGCAGCAAATCTTCACCAGCTTGCAGGCTCAGCAGAACTTCCAAACTTGATCTTGAACTTGAAAAAGAACTTCCAGCTTCTTGAAAAATCATGTTCGTTTTAGATTTAAAAAGCTAACACTGTTTGCTACCAGTACTAAACTTTCTAAACTACAGCATAATTGCAGATAAGACTTAGGTAGACTTAAGACGAACAAACAAAAATAAATGAGTTACAGTGGGTCTGGAGGCTTAGCTTAGAGTTCAGTATGCTTCTATCTTCCAGACCTTTTGCTTTCTCTTGAACTGCAAACTTAACTGATCTCTGAAACAAACTTCTTTTCTTAACTTAACTGAACTGAACTCCTGCCTCTGGTCAGGAGTTTTAACACCTGTGACTGAAGGTAGAGTTCGGGATGGGGCTGAATTACCATGATAAGGTTCCAGTCAAGGGGAAATGCATTCTTAATAGTCTTTGTCTGAAAAATCACTACAAGGTTTTCACTGAAATACTTCCATTAATCCTGTAAGTGTATGTAAAAGAGATCACAAATAATGCTTGCATGACTATGTTGTGTATGTCAATATTCTATCAGCATTTATCATTAATTCTTATTTCACAGGCTTCCTAAAATTGTTATAGGAATTTTTATTTTATACCAAAGTAGAGTTACATACAAACTTTACGTAATCCAACATAGTTGAGAAGGACACACGAAAGAAAAGATTAAGCTAATACAACTTTGGAACTTGCATCGTGTTTCTTCTGGTTAAAGCAAGATATTTCTAGAGATTTATCACACTAATTATGTGTATCCAAGATTACAGAGAATGTAGAATCAAATAAAAGAAAGAATATCAAAATAATAAGAGAGTAACATAATACACTTTAGGGTTTTAATCAACTTAACATAAGGTTAAAGAAATTAAAGAAGGCAGTGGCTATCATATTTAATGTTCAACATAGACAAGTGAAGTTTGGTATCAACTTAAACATAATAAATAATTATTTTAGGTAGATGCTTCACAATTGGTAGATTCTGAAGTTATAAATGATATATTTAATACAGCAAAATGTCCTTGTTCTAATGACCAGTTCATCTGTTGAATGTGAGGCAATAAACGTCTGGTTCCATGGCAGATTAAGTGTCCTAGGGCCACATAGTTGTTCCTAATTGTCAGCTGGTTATTGATTCAAGATGTTTACAGCCATAGGCGGAATGTAAGAACCTTGAGGAGGCAACAACAAAGGTTTGGCCCATAGCGAATAGGCTCATTTAGGCCCACTTATTTTGGCGTAGATAGCAGACGTCCTTGGTAGCGTTTGTAGAGGTGTAAATCACATAACCTGGAGATGCTTCCCCTCGTACTGAAAAAAGAAGAGATTGTCAAAATCCATGGTTTATAGAAATAAAAAAAACAGACTTGTTGGTGCTAGAACTAGCTATAGATGGGTATCTCAGGTTTATAGTGGCGGGGGTTGAAGGTCTCACAGCAGAGGTTCACTTAGCTACCCCTTCTGTCTGCCCAGGAGGACACAGATAACCCATCATTCCAGTTGTTAATGGTTACAGGAAAAGTTGAGCAGCGATTTTGATCTATAAAGTCCATATAAAGTTTGAAACCAGTGGGAATTGCTACAACCTGCTCACATTATAAATACAACAGGAAATATGTTGTGTGATGTGTTATAGAAGACAGTTTCTCATTCCATAAATGTTTGTGTGTGTGAGTGAGAGAGAGAGAAAGAGAGAAAGAGGATGCAAGGTTTATTTATTTATTTAGTTTTTTTAACGTCGCTCTTCAGCATCAATAGTCATTCAATGACAGACAAGGGTACGACAACATTCAAGGTTATATCGAAGCTTGTCATATATATAAACTCAGATCAGGACCAATTTAGCATAATCAGTTAATCTAAAGCATGTCTTTGGACTGTCGGAGGAAACCAGGGCACCTGAAGTAAACTGGAGACATGGGAAGGACATGTAGACTCCACACGGAAAGACGCTCTGGAATTTCTTTTGACCTTGATTAGGCCTGTTTAAAATTTGCATTAAGAAGTGACTGAGCAAAGCTTCTGCTGTTGAAGCCTGAATCTTGCTTTTCCTGCCTTCCTCTGTAGTGGTTCTGACAGATGGATTTGTTTTAGTTTTACCTTTATGACCCTCATGTACAGTATAACCCACTGATTAATGCTGTTGATTTGCTTTGATCTCTGTAAGGAAAAGAAGTGTCCAAAAAGATAAAATGGTTGGCCAGGTTATTTTTCATCAGCATTCATCTGGTTGCTTTGTCAGTAGTGTTACCACCAATGTCACCCATCACAGAAAGGAATCTCTCATAATCAGTTTACAAAAAATCAAGGGCAGTAAACTTACATTCCTCATAATACTCTTTAGTTTCAAAAACTCATCTACAAATGCTGCACATGTTGATGTGCATATCACATATCATAGAAATATGTTCCTAAAGCAGATTGCATCACAGTGCAACACAGTGCTTCACATGCCATAAACTGCTCTGCCTATATCTTAATAGTTGATGCACTGGGAATGAGCTTGATATATACATGCACTTACAATCCAGAGGTAAATTTCATGGATTGATTTTGAATGTTTAACAGAATGTGCTGAAATATGCAATGCTCAGCTACTTCCTTTTATTATACTGGAAACACTGGCTGCAAAAGAGGTGAAATGTAATGATCAGTGTTTACTGTTGATGATAGACCCTTGTAACTTTGGTGGCCATTAAGTACATTACATCAATCTGTTCCAGATTTAACTATGTTATGTTTTTAAGAATACAGAGAGCATATACCATATACTTGAAGTCTGAGTTATCTAACATTGATTCCATTCTGCTCAACTTCTTTCATCCGTTTCCTAGTGTGATGGATCGTTAATTGATTCAAGAGTTTCAAGGGATTAGAGGTGTTGATGCCCCTGGGTTATTCATGCTTATTTTAGACTCAGATTCTGAGTCAGATGAAGATATATGAATATGCGTCTGACAAACACAAGTAAAACATCATATAGCCTTTGTGGTGCAACTACGATACTGCAAAATATATATCTTAGCAGATTACCTTGAATATCATTTTCCTAATATTTCTCATTATGAGATTTCTACAAAACAGGTTATTATAAACTCCTTTTTATAGTAAGGATACCTGAGTATTAATATTCAAAATTCACAACAAAGCAGACTTCACAACAGAGCTTAAAAGTACAATCAAAGCTAGACACAAGGCAACCCTATGACCTTTTTACATCTGGTGTTAACATTTGTCTGGAGTGATCGGTTCACAAGTGGTCAGCCATAACGTATAGTCATTATACATCTGGCTTTTTCATACGTCTGATCCTTGTGATATAAATACTGAAGATGCATGTTATTAGCAAGTGCAGTTACATCGCAATAAATGCTTCCTTGATTAGAAACATACATCTTTATACACTAGGTCAGGACTCCTTTTACTTCTTGGAATTTAAAAAGTCAGAAAAGTAATAATTGTACATGGGCCCCCAGTGATGGAACGCCCTCCCCAACACTTTGGGATTTAAACACATTCCTAATCATTATGTCTGAGTTAGAAACATGCTGATGTACATCGGCTTTTAGTTAGTCTCTTTATATTACTATCCATGGCTCTTGTCTTGATATTTAGGATCTGGAGTTGTCTCTGGCCTTCCTGACCTGTCGTGTCCTTTGGGCACATTACCCACCTGTTATTGGTCCAGTTGTGCTATGGCCTGGGGTTATGCATCCCTAATTTATACTAAGAGCAAAGTCAATGGTTCACTGTCTTAGAGTTTTGCTGTGGCCGCCTTGCCTCTCACATGCAATCAATCAGGTTGTTGATAATGGGGGACGTGGGTTCTGATTCTCCCTTTCTTAGCTGTGCTGAGTTAGTGCTGCTGGAATCTCATGCTGCACTTAGCACAATTGTGTTGTGTTTATAGAGTCTGTGCCCTTAACATCCCTAACTACATATAGTGTTTTTTTTTTCTGAACTGTTCTTCTGGCACCATTTCCACACCTCCAATGGCGATTCTGGGGGGTGTCAGTCGGCAGTGTTGTGCGTGAACGAGTTCAAAAGAACGCGTTCATTGAACACGCTCATTTTTTCGTGAACGCAACACATTTTTTAATAAAGAACTTGAACGTGAATTAGTTCACATTATGTGTCATGAACGGCAGACATCACTGTAAATGAACGTTAGAATTTGTTTTCCATTGAAAACTGAGTGACATCTGTTTTCTCTTTTGAAACGCAACGAGAGAAAGTTCCTCCCTCCTGTATTCTCGCTGGTGCCGCTTAAATCACGTATCACCAGACAGAAATGGTTTTGACATTGTGTGCACAATGCATTGCGGGCAACGTAGTGTCCGGCTGAGAATAGTTAACATACTGGCTAGTTAATAACATACTGGCTTCCGCACGACGTTACCCGTGATGAATTGCAGCAGAGCGGGGTAGGCATAGCAACGCCGCGTACACAATTGCAGTGCCATGAGCAAATGTCTACAATGAGCAGTTTCAAAGAACGTATAGTGATTTCTAGCTTTGTAGTGTGAAGAAAAGTATTTATTTGAATATCTCACGAAAAAAGTAAAATGAACTGAACTTTGAACTAGTTCAGAATTAAAATTGTGAACTTTGAACATGAACTGTTCACTTTGAGCATGTATGAACTGAACTTGAACTAGTTCAGAAAAGCTGTGAACTGGCACAACACTGTCAGTCCTAAACATGCTATAACTGCCACTTCAGGCCTCGCACCTATACTCAGATCACATCATTGGACCTTCTGCTCTCCTCCTCTTTTTGGCTTGAGGACGCTATGCCACCAAAACTGTTATCTGCTATGACATGAGGACCTTCAGTGTATGCACTTATACTGGACAAAATGATGACCAGAGACTTGCTTATATTTTGAATTTTATGTATTCTGTTTAGCTTCTGTGTATTTAACTGTATATTCTTATTAACTGTTTGAGTCTTTGGTCTGCCAACGATTCTCTCATCACATTCATGGAGTTTCCACTAATGCCCTAGGCTTGCCTATTTGGGGCGTTGGACCTAGATGATCAGAAACTGCTTTGAGACAGTGTTCTATTGTAAAAAGCTTGACATGACTATGTTAAAATATACACTGGATTGGTGTATTTTACTTTAAACTAAAATTAAACAAATGCAAAAATGAAACAAAATATTGGCAGCAAAAATATCAGCAAGTTATTGCTTTGATTAAATCAAAAATTAAAAAAAGGAAGAAAATGCTATAAACTTTATCAAGCTATTACATTAGTGAAAACTGGTGTGCCATACTCTCATTCAGGTAAGCAATTAAAACTAGCTAGTGCTTTTAAAAAATAATGGGCTCCCACTATCCATATATTAGCTATCCAAATAATTTTTGACTGTATAGAACACTAGGTATGGGAAACAACAATAAACTGTGAAATCATAGTTTTCTAATTATAATGTATGATAGGGAAACAGCAAGATATCTGTACATCAATCTTATACATTTATTCATGCAAAAATTCAGGCAAAAATCCCACCTGTGATACAGGTTAGTTTGGATACATTTACCCGTCCTGAGAACAAATCTTTAAAAAAAAAAAAGGTTTCCTACAGGTTTGTTCTATTAAGCAAGTTTTCAATTGGAAAATACAATCTTATCATGAGAATTTAAATCTCTCCTTCATTTGAAAGCTTCAAATATGTGAACATTGATGTAAGTAAGAGGGAGGAGGGATGTTCTGTGCTGAGTGAAGCTGTAATGAAGCTACTCCCTGTCATGCTCTGAATGAGACCAAGAGTAATGCCTCGAGCAGCCAGTCAGGCACGTAGACCATTACCACCAAGCACCTAGATGCTGAGATCTAGAGAAAGAAAGAAAACTTAATAGGGAGAGAGAGAGAGTGAAAGCAAGAGAGTCCTGTCTGAGAAAGTTTCTACAAAATTAGCTTGGGAATGGCTGACAGACTTTTTACATGCATGTTAACATTTTCTGTCACAGTCTCAAAGGGCGATGGGGCTTCAAATTACCGATGAGGATTTTTAGAGAGTCAGATGAACTTTATGTTGCCATGGAAACAATAGACTCCTTGCATTCATGGCCGTGACGCACTTCTGTTTTCAAATAGTATGGCTCGTACATTTCCGGTCGCATTGTTTGCATTCAGCAGCATTCTCCAAACTTTCCATTTTTTGCTAGTGCGTATCAAAATGAGCGTCCGTTGTAAGGTGTTTCAAGACAGAACAGTTACAGAAACAATTGAAGAAATGTTTAGATCACTGTTGTGTCCCCCCTTTGCTCAGTATCTGTGACATTTAATGAAAGTTTAAGTTTCCATAGCTTCCCAGCCCAGAGTGAACTCAGGACACAGTGGGTAATAAACATCCATCGGCAACATTTTGTCATTCCTCAGCATATGAAGGTCTGTAGCAGACATTTCATGCAATACTTGGTTGAACCAAAAACACTAGAAGGTCGGAAAAGTCTGGCAAAATGTTCAAAGCCACTTCTTTTTGGGTGAAATGACTACAGAACTCGGTACAGCCGCGGTACAGTGTATAGGAAAGGACGGAAAGACCGGCTGAACCTGCCTTCATGGAAGATCCATCAACAGATCTTACAATTTGATCATGATTACTGTGCTGTCCCTGCTTGCTTTTTTTACTATACGAAAACAGAAGTAAAACCTTAAGTTTTCTTATGGTGTCCATTTTCACAACCCGTCCATAACCACTTGAACGCATATCATGTTGTTATTGCAACCTCCAAACTCATAAGTAGGAATTTCCGAGAGGACTTGAAGGCAGCATAAATTGTTTTGCCGGCTCCAATGAGGATATTTGATTTTACACCAGGTAACGTGTATTAAATACCACGACAGATGCAATGCACTGACATTTTGATAACCAATTTGCTGTTAATGTAATACAGTTGCCAACAGATTCCCAAGCTATGGCCACTTAATGGCATTTTGGTGGCACATTGCGAGTGTAGTGGGAAAAGCGGAAACAACAGAGCAGCACTAATGAGAATGTGGAAGTAATTGTGCAAAGACTGTATTAAGTAAGGCATTATGTACACAGTGCTGTTTTAATTTTTAAACCCTGCTCTTTTTGATCATGAAAGGGTTCTATATATAAATAATGTTCTAAGCTGATAAAAAATGTACATTTTACAAATACATTATTTAAGTAAAATTCAGTCTCAAAGATAACCTATCACTCTTCTGAAGGTCTAAAAATATTTTCATATCTTTTGAGAGCTAATCACAGCATGATGCTGATAAATATGACAAGCATTAAAACTCATCAGGATCTCAGATTACACAATTACACTTCTGATTGCTGGACTTATAAATTTAATATTTTTTTAAAGCCTTTGAAAAAGTCTAAAAAAAACCTTTGTAATCTTGCTCTGTCCCATATGTCTTCTGATTTGGTTAATTGGTTTATAGTGCAGTGATTGTAACCAGTTCATTCACTGAAGCTACACCATAGGAGAAAATAGTGTGAAAAGAAGAGATAAAGACGATGGTGTTTCAGATGAATGAATAAAAATGTTGGAATTATTTATAATATTATGGCTGGTTTATGCTTCCGAAACAACACTCTGACATTCTCAGTAAATTCATTATCCACATATGCCATCCACTTTAAATAACTGGCCAGTAGTAACAATAAAGAGTGAGTGTTTCAACTGTTTGTGATTATTTTGATTATTTTATACAAACTGTACACTACTGTATAATGAACCAGAATATTATGACCAGATGACCTTCATCTCAGATTAAATTAATATTGTGGATTATCTCATTACAACTGTGCATTAAATGTTGTTAATACATTACATTATTACATTTACATTTACAAGACATTTACAATTTGCAGATGCTATTATCAGTTGTAACTTACAACTGATAAAATCTTACAGTCCAAAGAGTTGTAGGTTAATGGGCTTGCTGAAGGACCCAACAGTGGCAACTTATCAGAGGTGGGAACTGAACTGGACCTTCCAGTCTACAGTCCAGTACCAATACCTTAAGCCCTGCATCACCACAGTCCCAGTTACCATATTATATGGTAAGTCAAGTCAAGTCAAGTCAGATTTATTTATATAGCGCTTTTTACAATGGAGCATTGTCTCAAAGCAACTTTACAAGTTTAGATTATCTCCTAATAACTACGTCCAATCCCAAATTGAGCAAGCCTAGGGCGACAGTGGCAAGGAAAAACTCCCTAGTTCTAGGAAGAAACCTTGGGAGGACCAAGACTCAAAAAGGGACCCAACCTCCTGTGGGCGGCGTAGATGAAGTCATGGAGTCATGGAGTCAAAAGTTCGAATATAAAAATGTGAAGTATGCACATCGACATTAAGTGGCCCGGGTATGATGGAGGCTGAAGCTGATGACGGAAGCAGCTTGACTGGAGCAGACATGAAACATCATGTGTGGGGCTGGAAAACTGCCGGAACACAGCTCGGAGAGAAAACAGAAAAATGTAATTAGTTATTGATTAAGAGCACAGTGTCTATTAACAATCACTGATGCCATGTCAAATCACTGATGGCCAAGGTAGCATGAGACCCCGGGCAGCATTAGCTATAGCAGGACATAGCTAGAAAGAGGAGAACTGGTAGGAAACACAGCCAAGAGGGATCACATGAGACATTGGCAACCCCACCGGAGGCAGAAGACAGCAACCCAACGTCTCTGATCACCATAAGACTCTTTGACTATGTACCCCCAGCTCTGCCCTTATTCTAAGGCAAGTAAACAGTCAGTTCTTGTAGCCGATGTGTACCAGGGTGGTAGCAATGTTGCAAATTGGTTAGCATTCACACCTCAAAGGTCCAGAGAATGCTGGTGTAGTTCCTGACCCGACCCTGCCTTTGTTTGCATGTTATTCCAAGGTTTGAGTGAGTTGTGTGAGACACACATTAGGTCAGTTAGGTCAGCTGGTATCTCTAAGTGTCCCAGTGTTAGGGTGTGTGTGTGTGTGTGTGTGTGTGTGTGTGTGTGTGTGTGTGTGTTTGTACATGCACTGCAATAAATTGGTGCTCTGTGTAGGCTTGATGCCCATCTTGTTCCCTGTGCGTCAGTTAGTCCCCAGCAGCCTGAACTGGATTAAATGGGCATGAAAATAGCAAGATACTTAAACCTTAAGGCACACTGGAAAAAAGGCTTGCTGAATACCATAAATGTAAATATTTTATTAAGACCTGGCAGGAAAAGTTCTCTGCACTTAATCAGCCCCATATATCTTCTGATTTTGAAAACTGGATTGTTATGAAAAGCTATACTTTACCCCAAAGAAAGTCAGAAGCACACACCAATCTTTGGAACTAAGGAGGAGGGAATGGAATTCTAGGTTTGATTTCTGTCAAATGGAGACAGAGCATGATGCATTCAAATGTGTTGTGACTTAAACTGGTGAAAGCATCATAGGATTATATTAATGGAGCTATGTGGTACTAATATAACAACCTGGCCTGTACTCTAGTAAAGACTGCAGATGTTGCTACAACAGATAAACCTGAAGGTTTCTAATGGACACACTGATTAATGTGAATTATGTACACTTTTTGGCTATATAGACAGGATAATTGCTTTTTTCGCATGTCAAGACTCAGTTTTCCGTGGTCAAGGTCACTGGTGCGGAGGGATGACCCTCCAACTGGCATCACCTCCCTTAGACACAGCCAATCACTTCTGTATGTGATGCCCGACCTGGCCTGAAGACAATGCTGGCATTCGAACTGAGATCCCTACAGTAGTGGGTACTAGCACAATTGACTGTTAGTTAGTGCTGTAACCTCACAGCTCTAGAGACCCAGGTTATAAGCCCAGCCACTGGTGTGTGAAGTTAGTATGTTCTTTTGTATTGCATTATGTATATTTGTAAAGTGATTAAGTGATTGAGAAGTATGTAAGTGTTTTTGTTGTTGCAGAGTTTTTGTAAGGATGTTTACACTCATAGTCATATAGATAAGTTTTAACATGATACGCAGTGAAACACCGCCAGTTAAATGTCAGAGCATTGTTGATCCAAATATGCATAATAAAATACATGCTATTTAACACTGTGAAATGGACAGTTGGTTTCTCGCTGATCAGGATATCAGCAATCTGTGGATAAACAAGAGTTGCAGTAATTAACATTCAACTCGTTACTTAAACGAAGACATTTTTCAAAGACAGCACACTAAAATTTCACACAACACTAGTGAAGTAAAATTGATTGATGAGGCATTTTCCAACAAAAGGTCAATCCGATGTTGTGCTGCAATGCCTGCTCCTGCAGGCTACAAACATCAGAAATGTCAGACAATTAGGCTGAGATCCTAACAAACAGAGAGAGCTGGGGAGACAACAAACTTCTAATTGCCTGAAGTGTCATGAACTTTCTTATAGCAGAGAACTGGAACCAAATCTAATAGTTTCAGAAGTTATAGATAGTCTAGTACTAAAAGCTACCATTCAAGAACCATCAGTTTCATTGCAGTATTCAAAGTGTTTGGTTCAAGTACCAAATATCTGATTTTAGCTTGAAAGTTTTCTGTTCCATTATCTTAGTTACTGTTCATGTGACACCAACCTAACAGTACTTAATGGTAACGGGTCAGGATACCAGTAGCCTACTGTTTATTGCTGACTGGTTACATCGTTAGATGATATCACTGATTGTGAACTCCACTACACATGGACAAACTGAATAAGAAACACAACATTTTGCAAAATTAATTTCATCTGCTATTACTGTTACATAGACATTTTTGCTCATATAAGCTTTTTTTTGTTTGGAATGTCAGTTTAGCTTTGTAATGTATGTATATATAATGTATATAATAAATATATATTTTATTAATCATTATTGTCATGTACATTGGACCTCATTAATAAAACCTTTGTTAAAAAAGAGGAGCAAACTGTCAGTAAATTACGTGTTAAATTGATTTTCCCAAAAACTCTCGTCCAGATTCATGACCGCCACGTAAACACCAGATTTGTTAGTAGAACGTGTGAATGTTAATGAATACCAATCTGTAATGCTTTTACAGGGAAGAAGACGGAGGCGGACATACGTGCAAGTATAGAGTTTAGATACGTATACGTATACATAATTAGGGACTAATAAAGAGACTAAGAGACAGGGCAGTGCCATTGGCCACTTTATTGTCAATCTGTTTTGCCAGTTCCACCAGTTTCTGAATTGGTTTTCATCCAAGTTAAAGTTCTGACTGCTTTTGTCTGCCTGTGCTTTCCTTGCCAGTGCCTTTCCCCTTTTTTCAAGTTTCAGATTTCCTTGTGTACAGTTATTTTTCTGTCACGCAGAGGCACCTCTGGTCAGGCATACTCTATACTGACTCTTCCGCAATTTGAGGAACTTATGGAGGGAAAGGGGAAACCCTTTGAACACAGACTGACAATGAAGACCCAGGACAAGACCAGAAACCAACAGACAAACCACAACTTATCAGAGGATAAATATGAACCAGAGTGGCTGTTGGTAGACAACTGCTTCAAAATGCTGAGTATTCCTGGTTCATATCCAGCTTCTGGCATGGTGAGTGTAGTTAGGCCCCCCACATGGGGTCTGAGAGAGAGGGTGCACTTCATTGAATGTCAATTTCATAGTAGTATGCCTTGATTCTGTGTTCCATGTCAGCCCACCTTGAATATGGGTTATGTAACGCACCTTTGCTGTCTGTCTCCGTATTAGCTTCACCAGGGGATTTCATTGCACAACTGACCAGCAGTGCCCTTGCAGGACATAAAGGTTTCCATTTTGTACATTCTGGCATGTTGAGCTTCCAAGCTCAAATCTTCCATTCTAATAAACTAAATATTTTAAAATATTCACACCTGGTTGATGTGGTGTATGTGAGCTTGTTTCTTGCAAATTTAGCATACAGTATTTGATGGACATAAGATAATTTCTCTTGCATTTTATTTTGCTGACTAAACATGACAAATGTACATACAATGTAATTGCAAAGAGATGAGAGGCTTATTTTTTCGTATTTCAGATAAAAAAGTTCTTGAGTATTTTGCTCTTTCTGTTAAAAAATGGCAAACACAACAGCAGTCTGTGGCCTTTAAAGCAAATGAGGCCAGCAGCTCACTTTGTGAAAATAATAAATCCATGCAGGGCATCAGATTTAATACAACACGCAGTACTGACTTAATGTCCCATGCCCAGGCAAATTACATGCACACCGGGAACAGCACAGAAACTGCAACTCTCTGGCCAGGTGTAAAGAAGCAATTAATCAAAACAAGGACATATGATGTTAACTCTGGAAAAGAAATTGAAATTTGTTTGCCAAATCAGTGAGCGAAATCATTCCCAGTCCATGTAAAAGTGGTTTAATAGATGGCTTAGTGGTAAAAATGTACTAAATATCAAATACAGAATTTAACTGAATATTCTATTCTTGTTTTTTTAAAGTGGCCTTAATTTGTGATGAAGTTGGAATACTTCTAAAACTCTAACATAAATGTTTCCCTATACATTTCAAGGTTCTTTTATAGAGAAGACTTTCATATGACATGCAATCAAGTTATTTTCTTCTAAAGGTGACATATGTACAACCTCAAATCAGAAAAAGTTTGGAGAGTATGGAAACAGCACATAGTAATAAAAAATAAAATAACTAAATAAACTAGCAGTGTGTCTTACATTGACTTGTAGACAGTATGAATACAAGATATTTCATTTTTTGTCTGGTCAACTTCATGTCATTTGTTAATAAACATCCATTTCTGCATTTCAGGAGTGCAACACATTTAAAAAAAGTTGAGACAGGACCAATTTAGGGCTAGTAATGAGGGAAAAAAATGATTTGATTTCCAACAGGTTATGTAAACAGATTATTGTGATCATGACAGTACAACATCTGTATCCACGAAAACGTGAGATTTTGAATACCAAAGATGGGCAGAGGATCTCAGGTTTTTGTGAGAAAATTATTGAAATGTTCCTCAAAGACATTTTGGAATGGATTGTCATATTTCTCCCTCTAAACTGCATAATGTCATTAAATGATTCAAAGAAAGCTGGAGGAATTTCAGTGCATAAAGTGTTTAAAAATGTTATTATGATAACCATGTAAAGAAGTGGCGTCAACATCTCAGGGCTTGGAGGCATCTAGTATGGACTATCATAGAGTGGAAATGTGTACTGTGCTCAGACGAAGCAGTAATCAAGATCTTTTCTGGAAGAAATTTACACAGTTTACTCCGGACCAAAGGCGAAAAGGACCATCCAGATTGTTATCAGCAACAAGCCCAAAAGTCAGGGTCTGTCATGGTATGGGGTTGTGTCAGTGCAAATGTCATTTACACTTCTGTGATGGCAGCATTAATGTTGAAAAGTACATTGAGATTTTAGAGCAACATAAGCTGCCTTCAAGACAACATCTTTTCCAGGGAGGTCCGTACATTTTTCAACAAGAAAATGTAGAACCACATGCTGCACATATTACAAAGGCATGGCTACAGAAGAAGAGGGCATGGGTACTGGACTGGCCTTCAAGCTTTTTCTCATTTGGGGTTGTAAAACTCACTTTCAGTGCTTGTTACATACATTTGAGTATCTGTATCTGGCTTATTACAAGTATCATGCCCCTCATCTGAGTAGGCCAGACTAGCACAAATGCCTAAAATAGCCCCCAGCCTCAAAGTACAGAACTAAGTGGATGAAGTTTATATTTGATGGCAAGGTCCCAGCTACAACTATGGCAAAAACTGACTCTACATCGCCAGTGTGCAGATAGTACTACATGGTAGTCTGACAACCTCCATTTCCACCATAGAATTGGTCCAATTTTTGTGCAAATAATTTACAGGTAGCAGAGTAATTCCACATTAGAATGGGAGATATGTATCACTAAATCAATTTGGTAACATAAAATGGTGTAGCGTGTAATGCCTAATGCAGCTTACCATACTACTCTATTGCATATAATGTTTGTGCATTCGTGATTTTGGTCAGAATGTTTGACTGTACTGTTTTCCAACATGGATTACAATGCACAACTGGCAACAGAACTATTCACAAAATGGGGATTAACGAACTGTCCATGGAAAAAAGGCAGACAAGTGAGATGTAAGTATTCAGAAAATAATTATGATATGTGTTTTTTTGGCCTTTTACCATTAGCTAATGCTAACAGCTCAGGTAATAGAATTCTGGAAAGTTATTGGTGTTTCTTGCTTTAGGACCCACAATGTAATGTTAATGCAGTTAGTTTGTTAGCTGATTGTAAGACAAAAATAGGACATTAATGTCTCCAGACTATTTCTTGCTGCTGATTTCTTTCGCAAGATGTGTAGGACTTGAAATACTGAGGGAGTGCGGGGGTGCTGAGCAGAGGCTGATTATCATTTGAAGGAACATACACTCAAAGCCGATCATTCTCAAAGAAATATCGTGAGAAATGTGTCGTATCCCTGGACCCTTTTGGTATTTTGACCAAAGCATGTCACAGACATTTCTTTCAGACCCCAGGGAACTGTGTTAACTTGTGGAAAAGAGGTGCAATATGTCACCTTTAAAGCATTACACTGAATGCTCATTTCTCATCCTTATAAAATACTGTATTTGAGTAACAGTATGAACCCATGACATTTCCACCACAAGTGGGACTGTGGTGGCTCAGTGGTTAAGCTACTGGTCTACA
The DNA here is from genome assembly GCA_025084515.1 of Ancistrus triradiatus. Classification (NCBI taxonomy): domain Eukaryota; kingdom Metazoa; phylum Chordata; class Actinopteri; order Siluriformes; family Loricariidae; genus Ancistrus; species Ancistrus triradiatus. Next base: position 61,303 of record JAJAGP010002526.1, read on the forward strand.
GACCAGAAGGTCTAGGGTCCAAGTCCCACCTCTGCCAAGCTACCACTGTTGGGTTCTTGAGCAAGGCCCTTAACCCACAACTGCTTGGATTGTTTCAGTTGTAAGTTGCTCTGGATAAGAGCTGTAAATGTAATCTTGCTCTACATAATGTAAATGTAATGTACATTTCCACTGACTTTAAAGTTAACTGTGAGGAATTATTTGCAGAATGTGGCCTGAATGTGGTCATATCTGAGAGTATACACAACCACAATTCCTCATAGTACACTAAAGAACTCTCCCTTGTCATCTTAACTCCTCAAACTGGAGGTGTTTATTAGTGTAATAGGAGCCAAAACCCTGGTGTCTGAGTTCATTTGATAATTACATAGAGCAATTGAGAATCTGGTATGCTGTTATGTGCAGTAGGGATGGGTTGTACCCACTGTAGACAAGTAATCATATATAGTACATGTAAGTAAAGTAAGTTTATATTGTAAATGACAAAATGTATGTATAGCTCCTGTGACTTGGAGGTAAAAGTCAGCTCCAGGTTGTTTATGAGAACATGGGCTTAATTCCCAGTATCAGCTTGCATCATAAATGTCAGGTAGTGCGATTACATACCCAGCCATCACCATGTCTTGAGACGTCTTAAGACACATTATGAAGACGTCTTAAGACGCTGTGATATCTGGGTATGCATATAAAGTTTCATTCAATTTCATTGCAACTCATTGTTAGTGATGGTTTTTGGTCAGTGAGTGTATTTATTTAGTACAATTAATTTTGTGAATTTCATTTTCAAAACACAGCTGCTACTTGCATGAAAAATCTAATTATTTTTATTGTTACTTGTTTTCTTAAATACAACTATTTTAAAACCAAATTCATGTTATAACCTTTTTTCCGTGTTAAAATTGATGATACTATTTACATGAAGTAATACTTCTGAAATGTTTCAAGAATGTAGAATTAGTATAAGGTAGTATTAGTTGATTAAATGATCATTCATTCATTTATTCATTTATTCATTTTCTTGTCTGCTTAATCCTGGGCAGGATCACAGCCCGACCTAGTAGTTGGCATACAATATGAAAAAAAAAACATCATCCTGAGGAGCACTATTTGCTCTAAACTGAACCATCTTAAGACATAAGATCTCTGTGTCTCAAGACATGTCTCAAGACACACAAAATTATTACTTCCATGTCTTAAGACACTAACGTTCATGTCTCAAGACACAGAGATGTCTTGCATTCAGATGCAAGACATCTTGAGACGTCTTAGAATATCAAGACGTCTTATCTAAGCCTGTAAAGACGTCTTAAGACGTCTTAAGACACATTGATAGCTGGGTATGTATTGGGACCGGCAATGGACTAGTGTCCCATCCAGCTTAAGCAGGGTAAGAGCGAGAAGGTGTGGCCTCTGTCTGTCCACACTAATGAAATAAATGTGGTCTCTTTTCCTGTAAGTCCAGTGAGTGTCAGGTAATCCCTGTGTCTGTCGGTAACATGGAAGGAGGTGTGGCTTCTGTCAGTCCCAGTGACAGAGAAATGGCTAATCTATCATAGGCCTCAGTGAAGGATGTGTGGCATCTGTGCCTGCCAGAACTAATGAAGGAAGTCCCAGAAGTTGAATCTGTTCAGCAAGAACAGATTCAACTTCTGGGACTTTCTTACCTGGATTATTGAGCATGCATCAAGACATAATGAAGGAGGTGTTGCCTTTCTGTCTGTCAGATACAGAGAAGAAGGTGTGGTCACTCTGCCTGTCATCCCCTGTAAAGGAGGTGTGGCATCTGTCTCTGTCAGATTCAGTGCAGCAAATGTGACCAACTTGTCTGTCATTCCCAGTGAAGGACATTTGGCCTTTGTTACTGTAAATCCCAGTGATGAAGATATGGCAAGTCTGACCGTCAGTCTCAGTGAAGGAGGTGTGGAAACTGTGTATGTCAGTACCAGAGATATGAGAATAGTGTACTGTAGCTAACAAATAAGATAATGATATTGTGTAAAAAAGCCTAAAATGTTTAAATCAAACTCAAAGACAGCATTTGGCTTATAGTCCTTGCACATAAACCTTAAATTTCTTAAAACTGCAGAACAAAATTAAATCAAACTAAACTAGCTTAAATCACCATCTTACTAGGTGTCGGGGAGGCATTCCTGGTAATGTATTGGCCTATGATCACACACAATGCCTCCTAGAATTTCTCAGGAACTGTAATAACTCTCATCCATGTCTATTCCTTTTCAGTATTCACACTGAAGCTCTAATCTGTGAATTATTGCTTTACTCAGGTAAAGTTGCATGACTTGAATAGGAAAAGCAGAGCAAGCGTGGGAAGACGTGCAGAATAGCGCCTGAGTGAGAGACAGAAGAAGAGGGAGACATGCACAGAGAGGTTCCATGAGACATGAAGGAGACAGACACAGAGATGCAGAAAGAGAAAGAGACTGAAATAGAGTGTAGGGTGAGACAGTGCAGAAGTTAGAGAAGGTAGAGGACAAACAGCAGAGGACAGTGTCACAAGTTCCGGTTTAAGAAGGTGACTTTTCCCTGTCATAGATCTGACATGGTGATCTTGCACCCCTCTCCACACACACACAGATTGGCTAATTTACATGCACACAACAGCAGCTGTCTGGATCAGCTGCTGTCACCTGCCGCAGCGTCTTAGCTTGGCCGTGCTGTGCATTAGGTAATGTCGGTCTGCATTTCAGAAGAGCACGACTGTAACCCAAGTCTTTCAGTCACGCTCACACTTCAGTTTGAAGGCACATCATGACCTACTCTCAAGAAGATACACAAGTCAAGCAGACTAGCAACAATAACTGTGCCTAGTTCATACCTGTCCTTCCTAAAATAAAAAATAAAAAAAATTTATGAATATGATAATGCAATATTGACTTTCAAACACATGACATGTGTACAGTAAAAGTAGTATCTGTTGGATGAACATGATGATGAATCACAGAATGTGTCTGATATATTTAGTTTGATAATATGTGTTTGATGAACAATGTCTTGTCTATAATGATGCATAGCATGTGCATGTAGTATTTATAACAAGATAAAACTGGTTAAACTGATTGTGACTGACCCATTTCCACCTTCCACCAGTGTTCAACCACACATATCAACAATTTGAAGGGGAATTTCAGGAGTTATCAATCACTCTATTTCTGAATAGGATCCTGCATAATAATGTTAAGAAAAACATGAAAGATAATCAGCAGGAGAATATTCACTCTCATTTCTCATGCTGGCTGGAGATCGCAATGGGAATGACACAGCTTTAAAGATTTTTCATCGCAGCCTTAATTATATGTTGCAATCCAAGTCGACATGCAAAAATCACAAGCTTTCCATATTACAGTTCATTCTGCTGGCAATCAAACAGTAATCTCAAATAGACATATAATTTTCCAATTAACCAGCGTGCTAGCGATTTGAATGATTATGTGGAGCAATAAGCTATGGAAATGGGCTGTGTTCAAGTCACTTTGGAGGAAAGGGTTGCAAATGATATGGTATCTGTTTGTTTTATGAACTTCTAGGAGACACATTTCTGGCTGTCTCACAGGACAACACACATTTCTTTAACATATAAACAGAAAATGTGCTATTTAATGGAGTAAGTACAGTGGATCATCATGTTCATCCTCTTCATCATGACTGCTGGACCCTCTACCAACACGCTTACTTAAATATCTAATCCCTGCCATTATAGAACCCCTGCTTACCATAATAAATTCATCCCTTAGCCTTGGATATGTACTAAAATCTTTTAAATGTGCAGTTATTAGACCCCTGATCAAAAAACCTAATCTTGATCCACTTGTACTGCTTAACTATAGGACAATATCTAACCTTCCTTTTATCTCTAAGGTTCTAGGAAAAGTAGTCTCCCAACAATTATGCTCTTATTTACACAGAAATAATATTCATGAAATATTTCAGTCAGGATTTAGATCCAACCATAGTACTGAAACTACATTAGTTAGGGTAGTTAATGATCTGCTAATGTCCTCTGATAATGGATGTGTTATGAAATAGGAGGTTTAAGTACCCAAGTGCAGTGAGCTCCTGATGGAAGGGACCAACCAAAGATAAAAATAAACAAATAGAAAGGATAAACGAAAGTGTGTGTGGATAGGCACACACACAAGGAGGAGAATAAAGCTACCCCTGGGAGGCTTGTATCTGGGATTCGAACCATGATCGCTGGTATCAGGGTCAATGCTTTACACAATCGCCACAAGATGGTGCAAGGTAATGTAGGATAAAAATGAATTATAGGGCGAATGCAAGCACCGTGCGTATCGGATTCAAACACAAAAGGTGTATTTACTAACAACGCTTAAAGGTGCTTAAAGGAGCGAAACTAGAAAGCGTGTGGGAACCAGGGCATGCTCCCGACTGCACGTGCCTAATGCAGTTGGAGTGCAGAGAGGGGAAGGGAGCACGCTGTAAAATAACTACATGTGAAATAACTACATCGCAAAATGAGCTCATAGGAGATGAGCGATAAATATATCGGTAACAGTGAAAAGTGGCCTTGAAATACGAGGCAAAAGCTTGTGCTAAGGCAGCGAGTCGCTGCTCGGCGCGTGCTGAAAACCAGCAAAGCTGAAAACCAGCACAGTGGAGGGAAATTTTACTCCCTGAGCGTGCGGGGGGATAAATAAGCGGATTCAAGATGGGGGGGTTGTGGAGCTTGAGCCGGGGGAACCCAAGGACCAGGGGAGTCTTGGGGACATGGACGATGGCGAACGATATGACCCCATGGTGATTCCCCGATATCACCAGTGGCAGGGGACTGGTCCAGTGGGTGATTTCAGCCAGGAGTTTGCCATCCAGAGCATAGGCCCGCCTCAGGGTCTCGAGGGCTTCCAATGGCGCCCCCAGTTGAGTGGCAAGGGTACTGTCCATGAGGTTGTCCTCCACTCTGGAATCGACCAAGGCCTCCAAGGCGCGAGTGATACCGGCTAGGTACAACGAGGCGGGGAGCAGGAGTGATGGTTGGGGTGGCGCTGGGGGGCTAGGAGAGGTTCTCGTCAGGGTCCCCAAATTCATTGGTGAGCAGCCCTTTTAGGGTGGACCGGGCACAAGGCAAAGGAATGGTCAGGTGCTCCGCAATAAAAGATACTGTGGGAACCGTCCCGATCGCCAGTGTGAGAGGCCCTGGAACCAACTGACCGGTCCTGTTGGTCAGTCACCTGGCGGCAAGCCCGTAATTGGGGAACGTTCGGACCTGCCCGTGGGTGTGATGCGCGGGCCATCAAACGGGGAGGGTTCCCGGTGTGCAGACCCACCCATGAAAGGACGGTCGGTTCTGGTGGGGGACCGGTGCATCTCCCACAATCCGTTCAATGACGGGCTTAGCAGACAAGGGTTGTGGCAGCCTACTCTAACCCGCTAAGCCCTGACTTTACCTCCGGTCTCCAAACTGTACGTTGGCCCAGCTTCTACACGGGTCTAACGTCTTTCCTTGAACAAAACCCCATAAATGGACAGACAGCATGCAAGGGATGTGTGCGGTCTCATGTAAGGCGTAAGGCGAGGGTGCGACAAGAGACCCTGCTTGGGGATGGCCTTAAATAACTCACCCAGTAGGTGTCTCTGATAGAACAATCAGCACCAATTAAGGTTGCCACTTGCATCTACCACACCAGTGCTGCCCTCCAGCGTCAGGCCGTGGAACTGTGTGGTCCCTAACAGGATGTGTCTCTTTCCTTGTTCCATTAGATCTTAGTGCAGCATTTGATACTGTAGATCATAATATTTACTAGAAAAGCAAGAAAATACAGTAGGTTTTAAAGGACTTGCTTTCTCTTGGTTTGAATCCTATCTGAGTAATCGCTCACAATTTGTCCTTGTAAATAATTCATGATCAGATACAACAAAAGTAAAGTATGGTTTTCCCAAAGGGTGAATGTTGGGACCTCTATTATTTACTCTTTACATTCTACCATTAGGGAATATTATTGATAAACGTGGAATTAATTTTCATTGTTATGCAAATGGCACACAGTTTTATATTTCAGCCAAACCAAACAAAAGCAACAGACTCAGTCAGATTGAGGATTGTATTAACGACAAAAAAAGACTGGATGTCATGTAACTTTCTTCTACTGAATTCAGATAAAACTGAAGTATTACTTGTTGGTCCGAAACCTGCAAGAGAAAGGTTGACTAATCTAGTGGTAAATATTAATGCTTTCTCTGTCACCCCCAGCTCAGTCAAAAAGACTTAGGTGTCACAATGGATTCAGACCTCTCTTTTGATGCACACATTAATGATATCACCAGATTTGCCTTTTTTCAACTGCGTAATATCTCAAAAATAAGAATTATACTTTCTGTTAATAACTTTCTGTGATATAATCCACATTGTTGACGTTTAATTATGAATGTTTGCTTCATACCACACGTTTAACACATTTTGTATTTCTCTATTTCCTGGTCTGGGTTTTGCATCCTGAGGATGTAACCCATGGCTTCACTGCTGCAGGAAGAACACCACCTCCCCTCACTGCCTCTATCAACCTGAGGATGAAGCCCTTAGATTCAATGCTGCAGTTGACAACAATGCCTTTTCTACTCATCTGCCAAACGTACTGTAGTCCTGTGGTGTCTCTCTCTGTTCCAGTCTTCCTACCATTACTCAGTACCCATCAGAGGATAATAGCTTCCCTACCCTCCTCTGGTTTCACTTTGCAAACATTTCCAATGAATCTTTCATATTGAGGACACAAGAACCTACAGTGACTCTTCATACTGGACTAACTGTTCCAGCTCACTCATTCCTTACTCTATATGCTATAGTTTTTTAATTCTCTATTTTTTACTTTATTTCATCTTAGACTATATTTTATTCTATTCTAATTTTACGTAGTGTATTTTCTTTACATATATTCTTTCATTCTTACATTTAACATCCAGGCTACCCAAGGAGGTTGGGTCCCTATCCCTTATCAGCACCTATTGCACAGTAGTGGTAGTAGTAAATTGCACGTTCTCGCACATTATATTTATCAGTGCTTGAGGAATGGTAGATTGTATTTGCATCTATTTGTAAAAGATACTTATTACACTTATTACAGTTATAATTTAACCATCCCATGGGGGCACACATACTGGCAAACACACCTGTACATTGTTTGTTCGTTTGTTTGTTTATTTGGTTTATTTAATGTCGCTATCAAACATCAGTGGCCATTTCAGCGACACACACAAGGTTACATCTATTCACAAGGTCACATCAAGACTAGTCATATATACGCACTCAAGTCAATGCTAATTTAGCGTAATCAAACCGGGATAACCGGGTATATAGGAGAACCGGAGTACCCGGAGTAAACACACATGGACACGGGGAGGACATGTAGACTCCACACAAACAGGACCCAGGCTGCTCCACTGTGGGATTGATCTCAGAAACCTCCTGCTTTCCACCGGGCCATCATGTCGCGTCCTGTACATTGTAATGCATGCAGATTTACTGAGGTGTTTATGATATTTTAAAAACTGTACATTTCATATCATAGGAGCAGTGCATTTTATTCACTGAGTACTATCAAGAGTCACAGACCAAAATACGTGCAGCCCATGGAGAGGGCATGTGAAAGAACACACTGTCACATCTGTATTAAGGACCCCATAGCAACCAAAAGGTGAGGGATTTGGAATCTGATGAAACAAAGGCCAAACTGCCTTTCATGCCTTCTGCTGCATCTACCTTAGACACACAGAGCCAGGCTTAGGACATGTGAAAACAATCCAGCAGCTTCTCAGTTATAATCAAGAAAAAGCTATGCGCAGGTCTGTTGGCTTACAGGGAATGAAAAAGTCAGATTAAAGCTAGTTATTTCAGAGAGGTTGCAGTCTAAATGTTTATGCCAAAGGCATAGTGTTGAAGCCAATACTCTTGCCCTGCAGCTACAAAAATTTTAACTTATCCACAGCTTAATGCCTGGTATTTTTAAACTTTAGCATGACTTTCAGCAAGGTTACCTCTGCTCGCATCGTACTAAATCACCTCCTTGCACCACAAAAATACAGTATTCATTTACAAATGAAATAGCTCCAATAAACTCAAAGTAACCATCAACCTCTTGGTTGCTTCTCTGATTATTGTCCTCCCAAATGCCATATAATGGATTTAAGGATGTCTGTGATGCTGGGCAACACGGACTTTCAACTCCCTCCACAAATTTTCTATGGGGCTGAGGTGTCTGGAGACTGGCTAGACCACTCCCCCCATAGAAAATTTGTGGAGGGAGTTGAAAGTCCTTGTTGCCCAGCAACAGCCCCAAAACATCACCGCTGTAGAGAAGCTCTGCATGGAGGAATGGGCCAAAATACCAGCTACAGTGTGTGCAAACCTGGTGAAGACTTACAGGAAACATTTGACCTCTGTCATTGCCAACAAAGGTTATGTTACAAAGTATTGAGTTGAACTTTTGTTATTGACCAAATACTTATTTTCCACCATAATTTGCAATTAAATTCTTTAAAAATCCTACAATGTGAGTTCCTGGATTTTTTTTCTCATTTTGTCCCTCATAGTTGAAGTGTACCTATGATGAAAATTACAGATCTCTCTCATCTTTCTAAGTAGAACTTGCACAATCAGTGGCTGACTAAATACTTTTTTGCCCCACTGTAAGTATCTAAATTTATTGTTATATTAATTTAACATTTAATGTAACTAAAGTAAAAGTAATGTTCTAGATTGCATTGTTTGCCTTTGTTACTAAGGTATATGGTTATCCTGACTGCACCAGAATATATTTATAGTTTTTCAAGCTTTTAAGGTGAATCTGGACTGTTTTATGGTATTCTTGTATTTCAAAAATGCAATGTGTTTTATGCACTGCACTGTAAATGCTTAGCATTTTTTGCTACATACATAATAAATATTGCATACAGCTACAAATAGAAGGATACCAGAGAGAAGGATACCAAATTTGATTAAACTTCATAAATATTTAGGCACATTATGAGACATAACTGATCCTTAAGAGCTTCTGTTGACTTTGGCTTGGGTAATAAGCAAATTGACTGCAGCGTGGCCTGAAGATACAGTGAATAATTAACAAGTTAAAAGCATACTCTAAACATACAAATAATCAGACATACATTTCATATATTGGTTTGAACTATTTAACAAAATATGTTATTGTCACACCACATGTCATGATGCTGGGAAATGCTGTCTGTCTTCATCATAACGCTTCGCTCTCATATAACCCTAGCCAAGCTTCCTTACTCCTTGCACTGATTTTAGTACCTTAGTGGAGGCAGTTGTTAATACATTTATTTATTTATTTAAATGAGATAAACAAAATTTTCAGGCAACATGAGACAAAAACTATTGTCCTACACCTTTGTGCAGCAAAGTAGCTCACTGCAAAAAAGCATAATCTTAAAATGACAAGGATCAATATGAAGTTGTTTAAAGTCTAAATGTTATATAATTAATTAATTACGCCACATTTTCAGTATACTGCTGAGTGGTTACTATAATTCAGTATCAGCAAAAATGCAAAGCACTCACACACATTGTCCACCAATTTTATCCATAGTTTACTGAAATGTATACTCACTTCATTCTCTCTCTCTCTCTCAATCATTCTGTTTGAAATATTTCTCTCTCGTCTTTTCCTCTGCTGTCCTTTCCGTCTCATCTTCTGCAGTCATCTCTAAGTTTAAAAATGTTTAAAGTAGGTAGGATAATTTGCTATACATTGCAAATGAAGCTTTCTCATAGACATACATGACTGAAGATGCAGTTTCATTCTATACTGTATATTTCAATGTTAATCAAAATTAATTTTTTGTATATGCAATCATATAAGTGTGTAATGTACTAATCTGTCTCTGCCCTTTTGTTTTCTCTGACCTTTCCTCAGCTGTTCTCTCCTCTGTTGGTATCCTGTTGCTCTCCATCCGCTACACAAGTTATCTCTTTTTAACATTGTTTTTCCTTTCATATTTCTTTTATCTCTCTCATTCCCAGAAGTACAACAAATGGTTGGTACAATCAATCCCTATCGCATAGATACATGCGTGAGTTCATGCTGTGAAAGATGCAGCCTTTGCAGGGAATAATACATAGCCATGATCCCTTTAGACTGAACCATAGTGAGGAATTAAACTGGAAGGTTTGAGAACAAACAGTGAGACAAGGCTACAAAAGCACAGGCACTGAAAATGCTGACCTCATTGCTAGCTAAATTGTGTTGATCTGGACAATATCGATTTTCCAACTTTATAAATGTAATTGCATTTAGGTCTAAAGCAACAGAAATAAAATGGTCTTTCTTGTTACATGAAAATGCACAAAACAGTGTGAGGAGGTGTAAAGGTATTTGTTAGTCATGTTTAACTGTCAGAGTTACAAGCAGGGAACAGATAAAAGGTGACATTTTAAAACTCTGCCTTGGGTATGCCTTATTTGAAATTCATGGCCATGCATCTTCTTTTCTCTTTTCTAATCCCTGTCCACATTAAATGTGGCTCACTGAAAAGAAGGGGTGGGAGAAAACTGGAAAATTAGATTTGCCACTTTATTGGTCCACAATTCTTTGGAACCTGACAAACATGATACTCATTTGACAAGTGTGCTGCCCCAAGAGAGCCATTTCCCCACCTTGTCATTACACAATCTTGTTTTTGCCCCCTCCCCCATCCCCCCAGAGGAAATTAAGAGATTCATCCAAGGCAACACAAAGTAATTCTGAAGACAATCTATTATTTTTATTACTTTCCTTTATGTAATTTAATCAGTGCAGTGTGCACCAGGTTCGGCCTCATGGTCAAAGAGATTGCATCTGTGAATCCATACAAACCCAAAGAAATGAACTCTTAGAGGAAAATGCAGACAAAGCTGCTAATGATACTAATAAAGGTACAAGGAGTGCCTGAGGACTGAGGTTTTCTGAGAAGATGCAGAAATGTCCACATATTTATGAAAGATCACAGATTATCTTTCTTTATGTCTATTATTCTATTATTGTAATTACTTTATTATTATAATTGCTTCAGCTAGCATGATTGTAGTTTGCTTCCCTTTGTAGTTGACTCACTTACTCCAGCTTTCATGTTCAGTTGTTTAAGTCTGTGTGTGTGTGTTGCATGTGTGTGTCGTGAGCGTGGCAGTTATCAATGTGAGGACCAATTGTGCCCATCAGGATAGAGATCTCTGACATTTTTACTTTATGCAGACAGTTTGTTTGGAACTCTTAAAAAATATGTATTCCAAGACTGTGTGTGTCTGTGTGTGTTTAGCTTTGGTGCACTTTTAATAAAAGTATAATGGTTTCTTGATTCTCATTTGTTCCATGAATAGACCAAGCTAATTTTTCCCATAAGGATTAATGTAAATTGAATGAATTCATTCCAGACAACCAGAAAATCCACACTCTATAAGGCATTGTAAGCATTAACAAAGTTGTATTATACAGGTGCTCTGTGATTTACAAAGGGGATACATTCCGATAAATCCATAAGTTAACTGTATCATGAACTGAGGAGTTTATAACACTCAATGTTGCAAGGTTTGACAAAAAGTATTAGTCAGCCACTGATGGGCAAGTCTCCTACTTAGAAAGATGAGAGAGGTCTGTAAATTTTTTCATCATAGGTACACTTCAACTATGAGAGGCAAAATGAGAAAAAAAATCCTGAAAATCACACATGTAGGATTTTTAAAAGAATTTGGATTGTAAATTATGGTGTGGAAAATAAGTATTTGGTCAGTAACAAAACGTTCAATTCACTACTTTGTACATAACCTTTGGTTGGCAATGACAGAGGTCAACGTTTCCTGTAAGTCTTCACCAGGTTTGCACACACTATAGCTGCTATTTTGGCCCATTCCTCCATACAGATCTCCTCTAGAGCAGTGATGCTTTAAAGCAACTCCCTCCACACATTTTCTATGGGGTTGTAGTCTGGAGACTGGCTAGGCCATTCCAGGACCTTAAAATGCTTTTTACGGAGCCACTCCTTTGTTGCCCGAGCGGTGTGTTTGGGATCATTTGTCATGCTGGAAGACCCAGCCATGTTCCATCTTCAATGCTGTCACTGATGGAGGGAGGTTCTGGCTTAAAATCTCACGATACATGGACTCGTTCATTCTTCCCTTAACACGTATCAGTCGTCCTGTCCCCTTTGCAGAAAAACAGCCCCAAACATGATGTTTCCACCCCCATGCTTCACAGTAGGTATGGTGTTCTTGGGATGCAACTCAGCAGTCTTCTTCCTCTAAACACAACGAGTTGAGTTTTTACCAAAAAGTTCTATTTTGGTTTCATCTGACCACATGATATTCTCCCAATCCTCTTCTGGATCATCCATATGCTCTCTGGCAAACTTCAGACGGGCCTGGACATGTACTGGCTTAAGCAGGGGGACACGCCTGGCACTGCAGGATCCGAGTCCCTCTCGGTGTAGTGTGTTACTGATGGTAGCCTTTGTTACTTTGGTCCCAGCTCTCTGCAGGTCATTCATCAGGTTCCTCCATGTAGTTTTGGGATTTTTGCTCACCGTTCTCATGATCATTTTGGCCCTACGGGACGAGATCTTGTGTGGAGCCCCAGATCGAGGGAGATTATCAAGGGTTTTGTATGCCTTACAATTGCTCCCACAGTTGATTTATTCACACCAACCTGCTTGCCTATTGTAGATTCACTCTTCCCAGCCTGGTGCAGGTCTACAATTTTCTTCCTGGTGTCTTTCGACAGCTCTTTGGTCTTGACCATGGTTGAGTTTGGAGTCTGACTGTTTGAGGCTGTGGACAGGTGTCTTTTGTACAGATAACGAGGTCTAACAGGTTGCATTAATACAGGTAATGAGTGGAGGACAGAAGAGCTTCTTAAAGAAGTAGTTACAGGTCTAAGAGAGCCAGAAATCTTGCTTGTTTGTGGGTGACCAAATACTTATTTTCCACCATGATTTACAATTAAATTCTTTTAAAATCCTACGTCCTATGTGATTTCTTGGATTTTGTTTTCTCATTTTGTCTCTCATAGTTGAAGTGTACCCATGATGAAAATAACAGACCTCTCATCTTTCTAAGTAGGGGAACTTGCACAATCAGTGGCTGACTAAATCCTTTTTTGCCCCACTGTAGTTGAATTACTGTTACTGTTGCCAGCATACTTCTTCAGATTTTTATATTCGATACTATTCAACACAAAATCCTCACAATGCCCTGTTCTCCTCGCTCTCTATGTGCTCCCCAACCTGGACTTCCCACTCTGCTTAGTCTTGACAATTTTTGTTTTATCAATAAATCCTTGCTTGTTTGAAAACTGCTATCCTGAGTTCACTTCCACTACTTGTGTAGCACTGCATTATAATTTTGCACCATGTAATGTGGCAGATGGCAGGTTCACTCTCATCAAACTCTTACCAGCTTATCAGCAACGGCTGTAATGAACAGCTCACCTTGCTCAACCAGGCCATCACTGAGCTGGTTACTCATTCAGTGTGAAACTAGCTACCCTCGTTGGCTGCTGTCTCATCAATTTCTTCTTCTTGTCAATCACACGAACAGCTCGCCAGTCACCAAGATCGTCTTTGCATTGCCTGTCAGCCTGCAACAGTCTCTTCTGTCTCCTCCTCCCTCCTCATTTAAGATCTCGGTTCAGTGGAAATACAACAGTAATCCGGACAGCTGTTGAGAGTTCTTACTACAATGCTTCATCTATTTCATTAATTACTCACCCTGTACTGACACGGCTCCCATAGCTCTGATGATTTTCCTTATGTCGGGTTGCATCCTCACTTGGGTCACCACTGTCTGGAGCAAGGCAGGCAAGGAATTACACAATTAACTCTTTTGGTATTCTTTCTGTAGTGTATTTACTGGAACAATTCTGTGTTGCTGTTCGCTTTTGCCATGGTTTTCATCCCAAAATTCAGGCTGATCAGGCCTACTGGAATACTGACCTCTTCCTGAATGCCCTTATTAGTCTGTCTGTCAAAAACCACCAGCTCTGTGGTGCACACTGTACCCCACTTGTACTTTTTACACACTGGAACCTAAGGCTCCTTTTCCCGAGGCTGAACTTATGCAAGTAGAGTAGGTTGAATTTGTGTGTCTACTGTGGTTCCAGTCAACATTACTGGTTGAAGCATGACATCGCCTCCAGGAGCTGAGCATACATCCAAGTTGGTGTGCGTTTCCCTAACAAGTATCACTCTTTAACACTCTGTACTGCCCAGTCCTCCTTTGTGTTTTAACCCTGATTAACTTTGGCTGAGTGAGAATTTTATGGATGTTAAACTGGTTGCTTTTTGGAAAGTCCAAAATCTGTTATGAACCAAATTTGTCATGAACCCGGATTGTTAGACCATTGACTGCAGACTGGGACATAAATATAAAAATACATAAATGTCTAAATACATAAATAGAGTGTATGTATGGTCACAAAAATTCCAACAACCAATGCATCTTGAAACTAGTTATTGCTTTCATTTGTAATCAATTTTAATTCACATGGATAAGTGCAAAGACTATGGACATTTCAGAATGGTAAAGATTTAAAATCATTGCACACTCAACCCAAATTCATCAGCCTTATAAAAAATAAACCACTCTGTCACTTAAAAATCCTAAATGAGCTAGTTTCCAATCAAACTAATTATCAATTAAAACTTTATTCTCTCTAGTAGGCCCTGCTATAAATGGAGCAAGCAGACCATGTCTTGAAATGGGTCAGAGCCTGTGCATCATGAGGGCCCTTAGGAAGATTATAGGCTAGGCAGGGGTTGTAATTGTTATAGCTGATCAGTATACTGTATATATTGATATATTGATGCTTGTCTTCCAATAATCTTGTGTGGTGGTTCTAGTCGAGCCAAGCTCATGTCTTGAAAGAAACAAGGAACAGGGCACGGTGTGATTAGAGCCTTTAGGTAAGCAGTCTAAATTATGCCAGCTGATTTTGATTTAGTTTTAGTCTTAGGATTTTCAGTAAAATTAATATTAATTTTATTCGCATTTAGTCATCTAATTATTGTTTATTGTTAGTTTTAATATATATATATATATATATATATATATATATATACACACACACACACACACACACACACACACACACACACACACACACACACACACACACACACACAATTTAACTAAAATCCTGTTAGGATTTGATTTAAGTAAGAACATATATACATACAATATATATATTGTTTGTGGTCTTACTTAACTCAAATCCTAACAGGATTTTAGTTAAATTGTGTTCTTAGGCTATTGCTTGTGTATTCTAGCATGAGGTAATGTCTACTAAAAACAATGCAAAGAACTTCTGTATGCTCTGGATAAGGTCATCAGCTAAATGCTGTAAATATATGTGGGCTGGTGAACCGTGACATCCTGACATAACTTTGCCCTGGCACTTTTCCCCTTCCACAACAGGCTGACCAATCACATCCTGTGCTGCACTTCTTATAAATATTCCCCTTCCAATTCACTTCTTGGTCTGGCATTGCACTCACCCCTGGTTTTCCTGGGTTTTCTCTCTACTCCCTGTCTGGTTTGAATAGTCGCAGCTCATAAAGAAGCTCAGCTTCTTTATAAACCAACTCGTTTGTCCTTTTACTGTAGGTGTTCATTACAGTGTGTTCACCCTGTTTTCATTCAGTCTAGAAAATTAATAAAATCTTCTCCTATATACATTGGGTCATAATTCATAGCTGTTCTGTTACTAGCATACCAAGCAGTACCCAGTGCATACATGATTTGGAAATGAGTTCTTCAGCTTTTTGTTTCTGTGATCACTGCTGTACAGCAGTCCATATGCTAGTATTAAAATCATATCGGCCAGTCCATTAGCCAACTCACACCCCTATGTATTCCACAGAGCAGAGAGGATGAGAATACCCAAGTGTGTGCAAGAGGAATAGCTGAGTGCTTTTAGTTCTACACCATGTGGCTGTGGTGAAGAAAGAGTCTAAGCTTTCATCATGAAAAGCCCCACTGTTTTACCTCTTCATCCCATCTAGCACCTGCAGCTCTACCTTGGCTCAGATCCCAACATCAGTGCCCCCATTACACACAGAGGCATGGAAGAGAAAGTGAGATAGCAAGTGAGAGAAATACAGAGAGACACAGAGGTAGATAGATGGTCATATAGTAGAAATGAAGACAAACTGAACTGGAGGGCATTGGGGATGAAAACAATTGCAATGAAAGTTAGAACAAAAGTGAGACATTCAGTTGAATAGGTAAAGGTGATGGGGCAGAGAAGGAGGCAATGGTATAAAAAGATGGATAGTGAGGCAAAAATTAAACATGGCTAGTGTAATTAATCAAGGGAGGTCCAGAGAGAATGAATACAGGACAAAAGATTTAAGATTTAGAAAAGGAAAACTTGACAGAAACCAAGCAAAGCAAGCAAATAAAAAATGGGGAAAGAAAAACCAAGAGACGAAAAATGAGAAGATGAGAAGGAGATATAGACACAGGGTAGCATTGAGAGCTGTGCATATGTATTGGGAGAAAGATAGAGGGGGTGCAGATGTGGAAGAATGGAGAGAGATAAACAGTTAGAAAGAGAAAGGAGGAAAGTGGATACAGATATAGATACAGCTATAAATAGTGAGAAATATGGAAAGGTAGAATGGAGATAGAGAAGAAAACTGACAAACAGAGATATGGAGGCAGAATGCTATGGAAATGCTATTTAGAGAAATGATGGTAGAGAGAGATGGGAAATGAAAAAGTGCAGTTGCTGCAGTGGATAGGGTACAATTCCTAATATGGAACTCTAGTGTAATGCAATTAGAATATATTATAGATAACATTTATAGAATGGCAGGTCTGCTGCTTACCATATAAGGGACCAGTGCTGTGCAATCTGACTATTGACTACTTACATATCAGGACAAAACAAGCAGGCAAAAATGACTGGTCTAAGTCCAGTGTTTTTTTCTGAACTCAGAAATATTCCACTGGTTAAAAAGCTTTTGTCCCCCACAAACATACCTCATAAATCCAATTATGCTGTCAGAATTTCTCCATAACCCCTAATTGTTTTATTCCTATGGTTTGGTGAAAACCATAGTGTGGCACTGTTGACTCCCTCTGTGGGCGTTCCCTGTCCCAGTATGTAAATGACCAGCTTGATGGTCTCTTTGTTTTGCAGTTTATGTTTGTCTGCGTGTACTGTTTTACGTTTGTGGCGTCTTATGTGTCTAATTCTCATAGTGTGTCTTCGATGTATTTATGTGTTATTTTATGTATCTGTAATTATTGCTTGTACCTACCATGGCCTGGTTTATAGTAGGTGAGGGTGGGTTCTGGGGACAAGACTGTGTTTCATTGGCTTTCCCATCACATTGACTGGTAAATAGTCGTTGTCAGGGCTGGTGATTTTGTCTGTGAAACTGGTTTTTTAATAAATCTGCATTATGAGACAATTTTCTGTCTCCTATGCTGATTCTTCATCCACACTGACGCTATAATAGAAATAAAACTCCATTCAGATGACTTAGAATGAGAGAAGGATTTTGAGTTAAATTAGTGATCATTGCTCATTCATTTAAAATACTGACTTAAATGCTTCCACTGTGCTATGTGGTATTCTTAAGCTCTGAGTTGGCTATTATCTAGGGTTGATCTTGACCATCATGCAACCTTGCCTTAGCATCAGGGCAGAGCTGGGGGTTCATAGTCAAGAGTCTTATGGTGAATCAGAGACGTTGGGTTGCTGTTTCTGCCGCTCGTGGGGTTGCCAATGTCTCATGTGGAATCCCTCTTGGCTGTGTTTTCTTCCAGTTCTCCTCTTTCTAAAGCTTTTAGCTATGCTGCGAAGCTAAGGCTGGCGGGTCTCATGCTACAACTTGCATCAGTGATGAATGGCCATCATGGATGCTTATAAACCTGTGCTCTAATCAATAACTATTACAATTTTTCTGTTTTCTCGCCGGCTGTGTTTGCGGCAGTGCCGGCCCACACATGATTTTCCTCTGATGGAGCTCCACTTTTCATAATTCACATTTATTCGACCAATACCTCCATGTACTTAGTTTCTCTCTTGATGTATCATCATACCACCCCCGGGCCCTTAATGTCGATGTGAAGACTTCCAGTCTATCGAACTTTGACTCCATGACTAGTTCGCTCTAGATTTACATCTACGCCGCCCAAGGAGGTTTGGGTCCCTTTTTGATCTTGGTTCCTCCAAGTTTCTTCTAGAACTAGGGAGTTTTTCCTTGGCCAACTGTCGCCCCTAGGCTTGCTCAATTTTGGATTGACGTAGTTATAGGAGATAATCTAAACTTGTAAAGTTCTTTGAGACAATGCTCCATTGTAAAAAGCGCTATATAAATAAATCTGCTTGACCTTGACTTGACTAGGATCCATTGCCCATTCATTTAAAATACTGACTTAAATGCTTCCACTTGTGCTATGTGGTTATTTCTTAAGCTCTGAGTTGGCTATTATCTAGGGTATAAAGTGTATGATAGTACCTGTAGGAGAACAGCACTGGAGTAATGCATGTGCTGCACTGGTATTTTCCATGTGGGTTTTGGTCTTAACACAATTGGGTTTCAACTCATTAAAGCATTTGGGGTAATTTAAACCATGGGAGTAGGATTTCTCCTAGGGTTTGAAACCTTAGAGTTTGAGGATGGTGTTTCCTATGATTCCCACAGGGGATCAATTGCTCCCTCTGTTCTGTTCTCAAGTCTTGAGCTCTGAGCTGGCTACCATCTATGGGATCAGAGTAATGACAGCACCTGCAGGAGAACAGAAAACAAGAGCGCTCTGTTGGAGGGTTTGTATAGAGGAGAGGTCCTCTAAGTGGGTCCATGGGCTGTTCACTGCCTGCCACTGACCTGTATTTTAGACCTGTTATTAACATATATTCAGTGTGCAGTCTCTGAGGGAGTTTTCACACTTGGACCATTTCAGCATCTGAAATGGACTCAGACTGCTGAGTCATGGTTTCTTCTGAATATGTGAACATGTCAAAGGAACAAAACACTTCTGAACTGACCCAAAACAATGTTTGTGGTTGTTTTGTGGTCCACTTGATTGTGCATTGTGAAAGCAAAATGGTCCCAGACCACTTCGCATTTTTCTCTCAGTATGGAATATGGAACAGCCGAGGTTTGCCATAAAAAGCTGTTAGTGACTGTCTTGCGATACAGCTCTCCAGCTCTCATCACTGCTGCTGGCTATACAAGTTCAGTTTCAGGTATAATCACCACTTCTAAAAGCCTAAATGAGTTGTGCACTGCTCTCCAATGTTTGTCCCACACGTTCTTCATCTTACACGTTTCAGCTTGATTTTGAAATAATAAGAGTTATTCCTTCATACCACAGTATTTTCAAGTCCTTGATAGAAATTATAGTTGTGTTAACAAAATAAATAAGCTATGAACTATTATTTTCTATTCTTCAAAAAATCTTCTTTATTCTATTCTGTTCTAGATTTCTTTATGCACTGATTTAATATAATCTTCATTCATCTTACATGTTTTGATATGCAGATTATTCCATGCAATTTCATTCCTCCTTCATGCTTGTCTCTGCCTGAGATTTTTTCTTTTTTTTTCAGATGTTCAGTAATCCCCGATAAGAACAAACTGTGTCGTCTAATGGAGCAAATTTATCTCCCTAGTTATGTAATACCACACAAAGATCACACCAAGAGCAACACGAGGGGCAATGCAATGCATATGTTTTTACATTGCTGTGTGTGTGGTCATGGTTTTCTCTGTTCTTCCAGCAACTGTATATCGTCCCATATTCAGAGATAGTATAGTACATAGTACAGAATGTGGGATCCATTTAATGATAACCCTATTAACATTAAAGAGCCCTTTGAAACTAATTTAAATCCAATTTTTCAGCTTGGCTCCAAGCTGTGATGAAGAGATGATAAAATATTTACCCCTTTTGATAATCCCATGAGTGCCATAAAGGAAGATTTCCATGGTCAAATAGTGAGCTCTTCATTGGGAAGTAGTTTCTAATACAAAAGAGTCTCTGAACTAGGGAAAATAGGAAAAAGTGTGAAGTCTATTGCCCATATCTTTTAGTTTTATGGGAGCAGAAAGCTGATCATCAGCTGCTGTTGCTTCTCTCTTCTCTGCAGTGCAGTAAAGCTTTTCTTGATGCAGTGTTCAACAGAGAAATCCACCTGCAAAGGACAAACGACTCTCTTTCACTCTTTCAGTTTCTTTCCACATCTCTCTCTCTCCCACACACACAGACACACACACACACAGACACACACACACACACACACACACACACACACACACACACACACACACACACACACACACACACACACACATTAAACACAGATCAACCTCTTAACTGTTTTCTTTATTTTCATTACTCACACTTGTACAGAGAAAGGATAACCTTCTGGAGTGGAATCCGTATCACCCACATCCTCAAAAAGAGTATGCTTATCAAAACAAAAATGTAAACTACTCACATGTACATCCCCCAGGGTTATTAAAGTTCACTACCAGCCAGTCAGTTTGGAAAGAAAATATCCAGATATAATAGCATGTGGTGCTATTACATAAATTAGCAATGAGTCAACAAGTTTGACTCCTGCAATATTCGCAGAACTTTATTGGCTTTTTGAAGTATATGTGTAGGCAAAATAGTTAACTTGCATAAATTGAGAGCCAGGATATTTTCTTATGCTAAATCCATATGCTAATTAGTTATATTCTACTAGTGGGCAGTGGGCAGTGTGATTAGTCAACTGCTACTAAAGACCAATGAATTTAGTTACAGCCAGCAGAGGGCAGTGCAGTAAGTGATGGATTACCATAGGAGAGTCTACACATATACAGGTTACCCTGAAGAGATTGTGGTTAGTTACAGGCTTCCAGAGGGCAGGGTTATGGGACCAGTATAGGGCAGCGTTGTTATTATAGGCCAGCAGAGGCCCTTGTGGTAGGTTTCAGGCTTCCACATGGGAGTGTAGTTGTAGGCTACCAGAAGGCAATTTAATTAATTATAGACTCCTAGATGCAATGTAGTTAGTTATATGGTAAGTGAGGAGCAGTGCTGTTAGTTTTAGACCAGATGGATGTTAGTAAGTTATAAGCCAACATGAGGCAATGTACTTAGTCATAGGCTACCTAAGAAGAGTGTAGTTTTAGGCCATCAGAGGGGAGTGGATTGTTTTTGGCTCTGGCAGGTAGAGAAAACACAGGAAGCAAAACCATAAATTCAAGTCCCATTGCTAACAAAATGGATGAACTGAATCTACTGACATTCATAAGCAAACTCATAGAGGACTATGTATTCTGTTAATCACAGAAATGTGGCTACACTCACATATCCCAGATTTAGCCATCGAGCTAGAAGGCCACACGGCACTGAGCTGGGATAGAAATAAAGACTCCCATAAGTGCGAGGAGAGACACTTCATAGACACTGTTCTTCTGAATTGGAGTACCTAACAGTGAAATGCAGACCCTTTTTGTTACGGATCACCATATAAAAATGATGGCAAAACCGTGGAAATAAAAGTAAAAAGGATTTTAGGACCCATTCGCAGTTAGGTCCAGATGGAAATAGTGAACCAAAATATATAAAAGCAAAAGATACAAAAGAAAGTAAAGTAAAGCGGTAAAGAAAACAACCTCAGTGGCTGAGAATCAAACACTGGGCAGCCACTCATCCACTTACTGTGTAAGTGCTCAGACCCCCCTGAGCTGAGCTGTGCTTTTGGTGTGGCTCCGCTACGCAGATGGCGTATGGGGCCGTGCATGCTCCTAGCGGAGCGTCCGCGAAAGCATGCCAAAGGAACTCCTCAGTGCTTACAAGAGCGTTTCATGGACACGGGGAGGAAGAGGACGAGGTTGATTGACCAGCACAGCGTCCTCTCTAAGCATGATTTCAAGGGGAATGTTCTCTCTAGAAGGAAGGGTGACGGCGCGAGAGGAATCAGGCGGCAAGCAAGCAAAACCACAGAGGAAAAACAGTAACCTCAGAGCGCTAGTATAGCTTCCCCTATGCTGACAGCTAGGCCCTACCAGTTACCGGGCAGCCTCCTGACTACCCATGACTGACGATCTACAAATCGCAAGCCTACTGTCAGGATCACTCTTTGGCCGCTAATAGCCAGGAGTTATCCCGGCTTGGCTGCGTGAGCTGCAGAAGCGCGATCGCGTGTACGTCAGCCCTCTGCGGGCTTTCTACGGGTAAGTGGCGACACCTGCGGGTGAGCCCTTATAAGCACACCTTTGGGGCTCACTCGTTGTCGCTGCATTCCTCGTGATCCACGTGACCGACGTGATTCTCCGATGCACCCGGCTCGGAGACGCACACACGCATTCGCTGCTGCCTGCATTGCTTAGACGGCTTCTTTTTGTTTTCTTTATTATATTTCTTTGATCAGGGACACAGGTACATTCTGGGGATATCAAAACCCTCAGACGGGGGCTGCCAGGAGGCAGTTTGGTAAAGCCACGGCCCTAGATAGGGTAGGGTCAGCCTTTTGTTTATTTTTCATTTTTACTTTTACTGAGCTGCTCCGGCAGCTCTGAGCCTTGCTTCCGCCGTTTCCTGTTCACGCCGTCACCCCCCCTCGTCGCAAACGGGTGAATTATTTCCCAGATCGCGCCATACTCCCGCGGCCCCCCCGTCTGGGTTCTGCGCACTGCGCATGCACGGGCCCGGAACACTCGATTGCGCAACAGAGGCACGCCGTATGCGTGCTTTGAATAGCACTTTGGTACGCTTACACCGTGCATTTTCTTTTATTTAGTTTTATCTTATCTTCTTCTTCGTTTTATTTCCTTTCATTTATTTAGTTTTATTTCAGTTATAATTACCAACTGGAGCTAACTGCACTTGGTTCCCAACCAATTTATGTTTTGTTTATACGGTTCATCATAGTTTTTAGATGGCGAACCGTAACACCTACCTCTGTCCCTAATAAAAGAGCGCTTCCAAAACAGCCGAGTGAGGGCTGGTGCAGACCGTGATGATGCAACAACCTGTCCGGGCTACAAGGCTTGCTTATATAACCCCACCAACAGGTGTCGCTACTAGTGTGCATAATGCCACGCCGCCAAAGTGAGTCAATGGCCTCTATCGTCACAAGCCAGGGTCAGCGAGACTCCTAATACTTTTACCTTCTGTGTGAGATTATCTCTGTTATAACAACAGACTTTTATATTACACAAGATGCTAATGCTACCTTAGCAGACTGTCAGACTAGGCCACCACTTCTCCACCACAATTACACTCAACACTGATGTGTTGGGCCTTGTTTATCTTACTTTTACATAGTCTTAAAGTTGTCATTTTGTGTTAAAGCACCTTCAGAATTGCCACTACTTAATTTCGTTGTGACAATAAAGGAATAAAACCTTATGTTATCTTATATAAGATATAATTTATAATTTAAAGGCATGGCACCCCGAGAGGCAGCCACGGTGTTTTGATGTTTTGTGTGGTTGTTAGTTTTGCTTATCAAACTTTCGTATGGTGCAGCTGTTCGAATTACTTTTGATCGGAATGAGCTCCTATACATCAGGGAAACATCACCACTTAATTTTCCGGATTTCACATGCATACCTGAGTAAATATTATACCTAGGAAATATTACCTCAGAACAACTGCAGTTCTTCTGTAAGAAAGAGATGTGGAAGCGGAGAGCTCGCGGGAGACGAGGCGGCGCGCTTGTTCAACTATGGAGAAGTGGCTTTATATCGGCGCTCCCCGCCATACTTCACTCTAACGTGCGCTCTCTCAGCAATAAAATGGAAGAATTAAAACTGCCGGTGAGAACGAGAAAGGAGTTCTCCACTACATCTGCCTTCTGCTTCAACAAGACATGGTTAACAACGCAACTCCCGACGCCACGGTGGATTTTCCCAGTTTCTCTCTGCACAGAGCAGATCGCGACCCCAAGCTCACCCAGAAAACAAAAAGAGGAGGAGTATGCTTTTACATCAACTACAGATGGTGCAGGGAAGTAACTGTCATGGCCAGAACATGCTCTGTACTGGAAACTCTTACAATAAGATGTAAGCCATTCTACTTACACCGCGAATTTAACTTTATAATTATGGTCGTTTATGGGAGTTTATGTTCTCCCAACGGCACTAGCCAGCTTAGCCCAACAGCAGCTGGCTAACCAAATTATAGAAGTTGAACAGGGACACCCAGATTCTCCTATCGTCATCATGGTGTCACGCCACGATTCCAACGCACACGCACATTCACCAGATCTCATCACGTCAGTACTACAGCCGACGATTTGAACTGTAATTCCCACAATCCTCTGTTGGACTGCGTGACTCCGCCAGCCAACCCAGTGCTCTTTTCACGATCAGGATCACCTGAGTATTAAGACTTCCGGGTCTTTCCTCTCTTTATACATGGCTGACTTTACTCTCTTTGCAAAGTATTGCCATTTTCTAATGTGCACACCGAGCAATTTGTTTACCAGACTGATCTGTGGTTCTGACCCTTTGCCTGTCTCTTGGATTATCCCTTTGTCTAGTCTTTTTCCATTTATTTGCCTCGTGGACGGATTGCCGGCTCTGATATGTGTTTGCCACGCAACCATTCTTTTGCTTAACATTTGTGTTGAGATAGCACTCTCTACCAGGTGTCGAGGTAATAAACTTATCAACTTTGCTCCCTGTGTCATGCCCCGCAATCTAATGTTGGTGTCTTTCTCGTTTGCCTTCGCTGTGGACGAATGGGACTACATTACCCTCAATCCCCCACTGAGTCTTGTGACCTCCACGGACCAACCCAGGAGCTCCACAGTTGATGAAGCAGAGATTGAACTCAGCTGTGGGAGGCTCTTTATAAACAGGGTTGTTTGGAACGTTGGGCAGGAAGTATTGTCTCGGTTTCGCCCGAGCATACCGTGTGCCCCATCTGTTTCTGGATTATTTCTGTATATTTTATGTTTCTCTTTCCGTTTGTGGATTTACTCCTGTTTATGGCTCCATCCGTTGTTTGTATTATTCCTGTTTTCCTCCACGTTTCTGGTGTTCCACATTAGCTCCACGGCTAGTGTTGGGTGTCCTTACTCCCCTTGTTTTGGTTCAGTGTTTCCCTGGACTTATCCTTTGTTTGTTTTGGTTCATAGGTTAAATCGGGTGGTTTTCATTACGTTTATGTTCTTTGTTTTCATCTGGGTTTTTTATTTTGCTTGACTTATGTTTGCTGTGCTTACTTCATCTTTTGTTTAGTTAAACTTTACTCTAATTGGAACCTGCGCACGTCTCTTTTGGTTAATCCAAACGTGCTTGTTACACCCTGGTACTGCATTCATCTATCCCATCCGTCTTGCGTTACACATGTACAGATTTTAACCACACTAACCTGAGCGATGAACTACCTAAATACACAGCTGATCAGCTGTCAGACATACCAGGCTACTACCCGTGCCCCACTTGGCAACTCTGATCACTCCCTCATGCACCTCATTCCCTCATATCAGCAAAAGCTTAAAACCATAAAACCTGAGGTGAAATCAGTGATCTCCTGATGCTGTAGAGGATTTTAGAGAATGTCTGGATTTTACCAACTGGGACACCTTCAGATCAGCAAATCAAAACTTGGACAATTATGCAGATGCAGTTACCTCATACATAAGCTTCTGTGAGGAGACATGCATCCCTTCAAAGACTATCTTTGTACACAGTAATAATAAACCCTGCTTCTCCAGTAACCTCAGAAATCTGTGCACAACCAAGGAAGAGGCTTATAGGAGTGGGGACCGTGATGCATACTAGCAGGCAAAGTATGCACTGAACAAAGGAATCAAAACTGCCAAATACAATTACATGGAAAAACTGGAGCAGCAGTTCTCCTCAGGTGACTGTTCTTCTGTTTGCAAAGGACTCCAAAACATCACCAACTACAAGCCTAAAGCATCAATTGTACCAACTGACCCCCTTTTGCTTAACCAGCTCAATAACTGTTATTCAAGATTTGAAAGACAATGGACATCTCCCCAGTCTCCCCAGCATAGCCAATGCCTGTCTACGGCTCATCATCTGCATTCTATTCTCATCTCATACACGACTGCTCTCACCTCCACAACACCTTCAACCCTCTCCCCACCACCCCCCATCATCATTAATGAGCAGCAGGTCAGCATTGTCCTAAGGAAACAGAAGATCAAGAAAACTGCAGGCCCTGATGGTGTCTCACCTGCAGCACTCAGGCACTCTCTCCCATCTTTACTGATCTTTACAATCAGTCCCTAACTCTGTCTGCTGTGCCTGCATGCTTCAAAACCTCTATCATCATACCAGTTCCCAAGAAACAGAAGATCTCCAGCCTGAATGACTACAGACTAGTTGCCCTAACATCTGTAGTAATGAAGTGCTTTGAGAGACCTTTACTTCAACACCAGACAATGACCAATGCCATCCAGGACCGTCTGCAATTTGCATATAGAGCCAACAGGTCTGTGGATGATGCCATTAATTTGGCACTTTCCTACATCCTGCATCACCAGGATGGCACTAACACTTATACCCGTGTGCTGTTTGTAGACTTCAGCTCTGCTTAAAACACTATCATTCCTACAATCCTCGACCAACTGTTTCAGCTCAATGTCCCCCCATCTGTCTGCTTCTGGATCCACAACTTCCTGTCCAACAGGAAGCAGTATGTCAAGGTGGGTGACCACATCTCAGACCCTCTCTTCCACAGCACTGGAGCTCCACAGGGCTGTGTGCTTTCTCCCCTGCTCTACTCTCTTTACACTAATTCCTGCACAACTAACAGTGACTCCGTTAAACATATTAAGTTTGCAGATGACACAACCCTTATTGGTCTTATATCTAACAACAATGAGCCCTTATGGAGGAAGTGCAACGACTAGTGTCATGGTGTGGAGCTAACAATCTGGAGATAAACACAGAAAAAACTGTGGAGATGATAACTGACTTCAGATTGAAAACCCACCCACTGCCTCAACTGGAAATACAGTATAAGGCTCCACAGTCAGCAGACCAGAGTCGTACAAATTCCTACAGTGGTGCTTGAAAGTTTGTGAACCCTTTAGAATTTTCCATATTTCTGCATAAATATGACCTAAAACGTAATCAGAAGAGAACCCAAGTAAACAAATGAGACAACAATATCATACTTGCTCATTTATTTATTGAGGAAAATTATCCAGGATTACATATTAGTGAGTGGCAAAAGTATGTGAACCTCTAGGATTAGCAGTCAATTTGAAGGTGAAATTAGAGTCAGGTGTTTTCAATCAATGGGATGGCAATCAGGTGTGAGTGGGCACCCTGTTTTATTTAAAGAACATGAATCAAGTCTGCTCTTCATAACACATGTTTGTAGAAGTGAATCATGGCACGACAAAGGAGATTTCTGAGGACTGCAGAAAAAGAGTTGTTGACTCCAAGAGCAAGGCGTGTGATAGTTGGTGAGAACCCCAAGGGTACCCTAACTTCTAAGCAACTGAAGGCCTTTCTCAGATTGGCTAATATTCATGATTCCACCATCAAAAGAACACTGAACAACAATGGTGTACATGGCAGGATTGCAAGGAGAAAGCCACTGCTCTCCAAAAAGAACATTGCTGCTCGTCTGCAGTTTGCTAAAGATCACGTGGACAAGCCAGAACCTTACCCCATCTGTGAAACATGGTGGTGGTAGTATCATGGCTTGTGCCTGTTTTGCTGCATCTGGGCCAAGACGGCTTGCCATCATTGATGGAACAATGAATTCTGAATTATATCAGAGAATTCTAAAGGAAAATGTCAGAACATCCTCCTGACATATTTGTATCTTTAATATTTTATATATTATTTATATGCACAGTTGAAATTAAATAAGTCAAAATTTTATTCGGACCAAATTTGAGACTGAGACCTGCCAAAACTAATTTCAAGTGTTTTAGTAAAATTTTCCTTCCCATGATTCTTGATACTTACACATTCATGTTTAATATTCCGTATTTTTTAAACTTTACCAAAGTGCATAAGTAACAAAACACATACAAGACTAAGGTAAACAAACTATATAGAAATACTGATCAATAAAAATAAATCCTGAATCAGTTTATCTGGACACAAGGTTTTTTTGGGAGAAACATTTAGAAAATCATCTAAGTGACTTCATCAGTCTCAAATAGTTGAAAAACTTCACCAAGCTTACATCCAGCATATTTGCTTAACTATGTGTTCTATTCACCTACTTCACATACAGGGGGCAATACTATATGCAGAAACATTGGTGCGCTATTGGTTCCCCAGTTTCACCAGTTGTTGCCAACCTGTATATGGAAGAATAAGGCACTAAGATCCTATTCAGGGATACTACCTCACCATTAGCTCAGATATGTTGACAACTTCTGGGTTGAAATTATATAGCAGGAAATACCATATTTCACTGACCACTTTAACTCACACATCCGAGTTTTTATTTGCCCTTTGTATATATACTAGTTAGTCACAATTATGTATTTGCTCTGTGCTGTCTGGGATGGGCTCTGGATCCCCAAGACTGCGTTGTTTATTTGCTTAAGGAGTGGTTAAAATGTGGGGAAAAAAATGAAATGAAATACAAATTTAAAATAATGATACAATAATGAGACCAGTTGTAAAAAACAGGTATCAACAAACAAGAATCAGTTGCTAAAAATGGATGAGGGTTCAGTCACAGTATAGCTAGTGTAACAGTGAGTGAAACAGAATACATAAAATAAATGGAAGGACACAGTGGCATACTTCACTATCAAATTGCGTTTAAATGCTGTATATTAGTTAACAGCCTAAGTGTTAACCACTGCATGCACACAAATTTCAGTGACCACTTTGATCATCATTTCAGATTAAGCAGTCAGTCCCCCTCTTTATCATTGCCTTGATTTGATCTTCAGTAAGTCAACTTGTGATGGCATAACCATCTGTCCAATACAACAGAGCTCAGAAAACCACTATTACTCCTCCCCAAAAGCTGGCCAAGAACTGGTCACATCAGCTCAAGTTGTCTGCCCATGCTTACTGATCATACAGATTGAATGAGAGGCTTTAAAAAAGTATACATTATGTACTTAGTGTCTGAAAATATACTGCTTTATATATACTGTGTTATATGTTGATGTAAAATGAGGTTACAAAAATGGAATACTACTCAAGACAATCCAGATACATAATATAAAAATGAAGCATTTAACATATGAACCCATCATGATTCTAGCTCCATGCTGTATAAATATTCAGACTGAAAGTGTGACTTTCCCCTTTTTTCTATTTAGTTGTATACCATTTCCTACTCTTACCACCTTGTTTCACATGCAGCTTCCCCACCAGAAAGGCAAACAGGCTAGCATGTGCACTGTCCACTACATGTGAAACCACAGAACTTTTATCTTCACCGGACCACAGGGAACCTTAATGAGCATAAGCTTTGTTGAGCCCAGGCCCAGAGATTCATTAACCACGCTAACAGACAGACCTGGGAGGATTTTGTATCTAACCTAAAAATGGCCACCCTACCGATGACCATATGGGGCATTGCTTAAAAGCATGAACAACAGAGAAGGCAATCCTCAAATACAACATATGGTGGTAAAAGACTTTCTCCTCAGTTTTAAAAAAGAAATTGCCAATGCCTTCGTGGAAAAATTCCAAGAAACTTTGTTGAAATCAATACACACACCTCTATGCAGCTAATCCAAATCTAATGAAGCCCTATAGCAAACACATCATGCCCACTGTGACAGCACTCAACATCCTAGTCAGCCCCACCAAACACTCCTTCCACCCCCATGAGAACTCAGTGCTCCCTCAATTAACTTCAGATTAGCTGAGCTTTAAAAAAATTGTAAGCCATTTTGCAGATTCCATCTCCCTTTATCCTTTGATAAGAGAGAGGAATCCCAGGCACATTTTTGTTTATACAGAAGGCTCTTAGTCAGACTCTCATATTGGTGCAGCTATATATACCTCTGACTTCCAGAACAGCGATTGAGTACACCTACACTGTTCCAACTCTACAGCTGAAGCACATGCATTTATTCTTGCCATCAAATATATTCAATCAAACCATCATAAACACTTATATTATATGCTCTGATTCCAGCCATTGTTGTCTTCAAGCCCCTTTCCCTACAGACAGATCATTATGTCATTGCTACTATCTGAGAAAACTCAAAGAAAAAATGATCTAAGACTTTTACTGCTGGGTCTCAAGTCACTGCAATATTAAGGTAAATGATAAAGCCTACTATCCAGTGAAGAGACCTGGAGAACAAGAAATATTGATTAGATACATCCCTACAGTGGATACCTATCCTTTGATCAGAGCCCACATCAAGATGAATGGCAAGAGCAATGGGATAGGACTGTCAACCTAACTTCTACCCTCTAGCCAGGAAATACCAGACAATCATTACAAGATGCCGTATAGGCCATTCTCTGCTAACCCACTGTCATCTGCAAATAAAAGGGAGGATCCTCCTCTATGTCAGTTCTGCAGGAACACCCTTACAATTAAGCACATCTTCCTAAACTGTCCCAGTGTGAAGTCAACTAGAAAGGCCTCTCTCACAGCAAGCTGTGTGAAAGAGGTTTCTGGCAAAAAAGTCAGCCAAGAAATATTGGACTTCTTTAAAAAGCTGAACATTAGACACCTGATTAGAAAATATTATTTAGCCATTCCTAAATGTATAATCTGTACTAGATAATTGTTTTATTCCATGTTTTGAAATGTATATAGCCATTGTGCTGTTGTGGCAATAAACCCAAACAATCAATCACTGTTCATTGGGAATTGTAGAAGGAGAATCAGAAACTGTGGATGAACACACTGCATGGAGATCAGACCCAACCTGTTCTCCCTCCATCAGACATGCCCAGTTATGTCTGTAAAGTCAGATGTGTCTATAGAGTTCTTGGCCGATAATTCTATAAAAAAGTGACTTTAAAAAGGTAAATTAAGAAGAAAATTTAAATTTTAATAATTCAAAGTATGTTAATTATTACTTGAATATAATTTCATATTGTTATACTTATCATACAATGAAAGTCATTAAGTAGGTCAGTTCAGTTTATATATCTATAAATCAGAAAGGCTTCAGGCTCCTGCAGATGACGTTTCACAAGGATGGAAATTGGGCTAGAAATACATGCAGGGTATGCGATGGGATTCACAGATTGAGAAGAGGTGGTATAGTGCAGTGAATGTCTCGTTCAATGTGTGGAAAATGGGTCGCAACGCAGATGTTAATGATTGGCAAAAAGGAGTGACTGCATTTGGGCATGCCAAAAGTCATAGTGTGAAGGAAGTAGCTGAATTTTCATGTGTATCAAAGCATATGGTCATGCGGGTCTACCAGCAGTGGTAAAAATCCCTTTTTACAGGAAATTCAGGTCTGAAATGTGGCCAAAAGACAAAACTATTAGGTATATTTCAGTCATAGGTGAGTATATATTCTATGCTCCAGAACAGACAGATCCATTTGTTTGAGAGTTTTCTGTTGACCCTGTCCTTCGGGAAGAATTTTATTCAAAATCTGTATTAGTTAGCATTCAGCCAAATGTTTTGTGTGCCACACATTTTGATAGCAAATACATGCACACCTCCATTACTGTTAGTGAGACTTCTACAGTGTGAGGGTAAGCAACTTTAAGTTAATCATCATACACTTCATTAATTCCCTTTACATGCAAATGAACACATGGAAACTAAATTTTGTATGAACGCCCACAGCCTCAAACCTTAGTACTATTGGTTGTTACTGGAACTGCAGCAATCTCCACAGCCAAGCTCTGCTGATTGGTGGTACAGGGAGTTCAATATGTAATTGCTGATGAGCTTGTGTTTCATGTACATACTGCATAGGCACCAAATTCAGTTTGAGGATGACATCAGAGGATACCTTCAGCCACCAAAACCATGGTTTTCTTATCTCTGCTGCCATCTGGCAGACAGCATCATTTCCAGATCCAGCTAGCATTAGGATGACTTCTTCCCCAAGACTGTCAGGCTTATGAATACCCAGTAGCCACTCAGTGATATGCATGTGGCCTGCACTTAGCCATATACCCAGCAGACCTCAACAGGGTGCCAGTCCAGGCTTAATCAGTATCATCACAAGTCCTGGATAAACCTGCTCAAGTTTTTATGAGCTGGATTTGAACTCTGTAGAGTGACACATCTCCAGGGTTAGGGATGCCATGGCTTGATGTTAACATCCTACTTTTTATCATCCTTGTAATTATGCAAGAAGCAACATGCCAGAAAGCCAAAATACTGTGGATAAATAATTTTCCAAGAGACCTGCATGGGTGCTCTCTGGTGCTGACACTGTGGTTTCACTGTTCTCAAATACCAGAGTAATTTAAAGGGAAGACAAATGAGGAATATTTAAGGAGGGAGAACAGTTTTGTGATTTCCCTTCAGGACAGAGGCCAAACACAATTTTTCACACACTATTAATAGATGGTTCTTAGTCTAATAATTGCAAATGAAAAATAGTTTATCTGACTCAGTTACTATCCAAATGCCATTAACGAATAAATCAAGGCTAAGAGTGGGTTTTGTAGTTCTACCTTTCCTTATGACTTAATACATATCATATTTAAAGGTAAAGCAAATAATGTAATAGAATAAATTTGGGCACTCATCTTCTTGAGTCGATATTATGGTGAAGGCAAGAAAATATATTGGGAAGAAAAGGAAGTTTTTATTGAAAACCAAGGGAAGAACTCAATCCAAATCCAAAAACCAAGATGTAATGATCAGACACACATCCTTCATCAATTATGTAAATTAATACAAATAGATCACTCTCTAAAACATGACATTTCTGAGGTCATTTGAATCTGCCATGACATTTTATATTTGATGTTGCTTCCAAACTGGTATGGACTATATATATATATACATATACACACACACTGTGTATATATAGCCACCTTTCCACCATTCATCACACAAACATAATGAGCGATATTTGGTGATATTTGTAATGCTAGTACAGTAAAATCTGTATTCTGAATGACACAGTTATGAGTCCTTCAGAGAAATATACAACTTTAAATGCATCCTACCAGTAGATGAGCATGGTTATAAATAACACAGTACAAGAATAACTCTGTGCCTGGCCATGAGGTGTCTGTGTGCTGGAGCCACTGATATAAGCCCAGATCAATATTTAATGTTCGTTCCAGAGATGTCTGCAAATATCTGCAAAATTGGTCTACTTTGACCTGGCAGAAATTTGAGCTGAAAATATGACCAGAGGACAAGGGAAGTCACAACTCATCTAAGTCACTCTGAGATGAGCACTTCGTGCCATGGCCCCGACACCAACACGAATCCTGCTGGGGAAAATAAAGCAATTTCAATGGCCCTGAATGGTTCTCTTTCCTTCTTCCTCAGACCCACACACCTACATGCATACATATGCATTTCACAGGAAAGATAAAAGAAGATGAAGATCTGGACAATATTTGTGACAGGTACAAGTGATACACTTTGGCATATTGTGTGATAATATTTTAACTGTATAACACCTTTATAAATTTAAAGTCTGCGCTAGAGCACTGTATATTCACCCACTTTCTAGAGATACATTGCCCTCTAGCCCTGCTCCTACTTCAATCCTTCTGAAAACAAGCCGTGCAGGGCTTACATACATGTGGTAGAATATGGAGATGGTGTGTCACAGGGAATGGTGCTATTGGTATTCTGGCAATTATAGTTTTTAAAAGAAATCAAAATATTATATGATGCACAGAGTCCCACTAACTAAGCTGTTATCTTTAATTGTCTTTTGTACATTTAAACAAGCTCCAAAATTCCAGTGTATGTTTTTGTTCTTAATAAGTGGCAATTTTACTTGACGTAATTCAACATGATTAGCATCTTTAAAAGCATATTTGTCTGTTTTCACTGGTCTAGCAGGCCCTGTCAGTGTTCACAGTGTCCACAGTGTCCACCCACTCATATTGATCTGGTCTAAAATAAGCCTATGGCAGAAACTGATTAGATCAAACATACAGCCAAGTTTCTAGAATTCAGCTTTCTATGAGAAGTCTTGATGTACTTTTAGGACTTCTGTCTGATGATGTTTTAGGTCACATTTATGAGGCAATATAGGAAGATGCTAACGGTTTCACAAACTTTCAAGCAATCCTGACATCCCACCTCTCACATAAGTTCTGGGAGTCTCCTGCATTTTAATAGGAGCTCCCTGATGTCCACATATTATAGACAATATCCCGGAAATCAATTTTTGAGACCGAGCGAGTGAGAGAGAAATACAGACACACACAGTGGAATAGATAAGAAGCCATTGAGAGCACCATCTAATTTCAGTATTTTCCTGATCGTCATTTAGCAGGTTCCTGGTTCGGACAGCAGTTAGGGTACTAAAATACATCAACAAACTCCTAACTTTGTAGTTATGGAGAACATCTTAAATTAATGAAATGTTAATTCACAGCTAAACCTTTTACAACAGTTGTTGTAACAGCTGTAGACTGACATGTTTGTAGAAGAACCTGTGCCATTTGGTGTGAAGTATTAATCTACAATAATCCTCCATATAAGCTGACACAGTGACATAATGACAATGGCTTTGTTTGGGTAAATGGGTAGAATAATGTTAAGAACCACTGGTTTTTAACTTCTGGAACAAAATAAGCCAGATCATAAAAACAGTGATGGAATGTACAGCATGTTAGGTGTGACTGATGAATATGCACACGATATGTATGTTAGTGTGTAAAGGTTTTATACCATATGTATAAGAGTGAGCTGCAAAGTGAGGGAAAATGTACTCATGTATATAAATGGCACTAGGCACTGAAAATGTGTGATTTATGTTTCCCTGATGTATGGCATGCCTTCCTCGTATGGATTACTTTCAACTGACAGGTTTGTGCAGACAAGTTGAGCTAATTTATAGCCCTAAAAACTGCAGAGTCAACCATAATACCACAGTGCAACATAACCTTAGAGCTGTTCTTTTCAAATGATTTTACAAATTTTGCTCTTCTGATTTATTGCTATTCATACAAATGAAACAAGGGAGTGGGTTGGATTATCTTTGAAGTACTTGCATGAATGTATTATATATAGAATTTATATTTGAATCTGTTTCCCCAGACCCAAAATGCCTGCATTATGAAACTAGCACAAAATTAACCATTAAAAACTATTTCGAGAAACTGCCTCATGCGACAACCGAGTTTTGGCTGGAACAAGTCGCACAGTTCAACTCTTATACGTTTAAGCAAGTGCGCCAAGTACCGAGCAAACAATAAGAGCAGAGACAAATTTCAGAGTCAGAATTTACAGTTACAGCATTTAGTAGATGCTCTTACCAAAAGCAACTTACAAGCTATACAATCTTACAGTCCAAGCAGTTGTGGGTTAAGGGCCTTGCTCAAAGACCCAACAGTGGTAGCTTGGCAGAGTCAGAATTTGAACTGTGGTCCTTCTGGTCCATAGTCCAGTACCTTACCTACTAGGCTATCACAGTCTCAAAAGAACCGAATTTGACGAGTTCCGAGGTGGTTGAGAACGTCTGTACCACTGTAGCTGAAAACTGCCTCCCAGTTACTTTGTGTTTAATGTGAATCAAATATTCTCTGTAGGGTTCAAATTTCGCCAAAACATTTAACCTTGAAGATGGGTTTGCTGAGAAACAACATGTGATCATGCATCTTTAGAAAACAGGTTTTCAATTTTGGATAGCAAGCCTTTAATTGACTATGAGAGACAAAATGAGAAAAAGAAATCCAGAAAATCACATTGTAGGATTTTTAAAGAATTTCATTGTAAGTCATGGTGAAAAATAAGTATTTATATATATAAATTTATCACTATTTAAATTACTATTTATCACTATTTAAATTACTATTTAAACTTTTTCTTTTGATTTTAACCATAATGGAACTTTGAAGCTAATGTTGCTAACCAGTAAAATAAGCTTACAGTTGCAGCATTTCAAAAGACATTGATTGGCTACAGCATGTAGATCTATTTCTAATTACAGATTTGAAAATTATGAAATGAGAATATATGCATCTAACTTCAAACACTGGGCTACATATGTTGCATATGTTGCATATGTTGACAATGTCTGATGTTTGTCATGAGCGATAGGAAGGAAGACTGACATTGTAACTATTTCAGCAATTCATTATTGCATCCCTTGAAGCAAAGTCAAATCTTTGGGCCTAAAACCAATTACGGGGTTAAATGTGGTTAAGTTCTGATTTCTTCGATCATATCAAACATAGAGAAGGCGCATTTGCTGTCAGTAATATGGTTCTGTCAGTCTGGAGAAAGACAACATGAGTGCCGCAGATTGGAGCTGACACTGAAGCTATTATCTCAGAGATGAATGTGTGGCAAGTTATGCTCATATGAATCCAGTGGGACTAAGTATAGCTTGCTTGTCACGTGTCTTTTTTGTCTCCATTACTCAAATCCACACATGATACACTCAGGCACAAAGGCAGGAGTTACAGCACAAATGAAAAACTCAGTAATACACATACAGTCCTACTCACTATTATTGACATCTATAACGTTTAAGTACATAGTGCAGAATATCTCCTGGAAAAAAATGAATCAACTGTAACAGCTTTTTTCTATAGATAACATGTGTTTGATACAAAAGGGCAAATGATAAACAACATTTAAAACAATAAACAATGGGAGGAAAAAAACTGAAAAACCTGAAGCTTGCTGTGGCACTGGCATTCGCACCCTTTACATTAAGTATTGAAACACATTTTAATTCACCTGTGCTAAATCACAAATGAGAATCACCCGTGCTAAATTGTCAGTGCCCGTGTGATGTGAATTACCCAATGAATGATGACAGTGTTTTAAAAAGCCATGTTATTCACTGTTCCTTTGTCACAATGATGAAGACAAAGGAACTATATGAGGACATCAGAAGTGCTATTATTAGCAAACACAAGACCTCCAAAGGGTATAAGGCCATCTCCAAACATCTCAGTATCCCTGTTTCAACAGTGTGCAATGTTATTAAGAAGTCTGCCAAGCATGGAACTGTCAAGAACCTCCCTGGACATGGAGAGAAGAAGAGAATTGATGATAGATGTCTTCATAGGTTGGTGCGAATGGTGGAAAAAACACCATGCAAAACATCAAAAGACCTGAAGGCCAACCTGGAAGAGTCTGGGGTCATAGTTTCAACAAGTACCATACATACACTAAACCATGCATAGCTTTATGGGAGAAGGTAAACCATTGCTGAAGAAAAGACATAAAAAGGAACCACAATCCTTCTGGAAAATACACCAATAGTTTGATTACAGACGGCACAATTAAGTGTACAAGGAAAACCTACCTACAGTTAAGCATGGTGTAGGATCCATAATGCTGTTGGGCTGCTTTGCTGCGCTGGTACTGGAGGCCTTATCACTGGAATCATGAAATCCGAGAATTACCAAGAGATTTTAGAGCGAAATCTCCTACTCAGTGTAAGAAAATTTGGTTTGAGTCGAAGATCATTCTTCCTTCAGCAAGACAAAAGCCCAAAGCACACATCTAAAAGCACGCAGGAATGGTTGAAAAGGAATGATCTCAATCCCATTGAAAATCTTTGGGATTAGTTGAAATCTGCAATTGGGAAAAAGAACCCTGCAAACATTAAAGCGCTTGAATAAACTGCAAAGGACGAGTGGGGGAAAATACCATCTCAGAGGTGCAAGAAGCTTATAGGTCTCTACAAGAAACGTTTGGAGGTTGTCATTGCTGCCAAAGGATGTGCAACCATATGTTAAGTAGGGGTGCCTTTATTACTGCTCATGCCATTTTTTCTGTTTCTTCTTTGAAATTACAACATGTGCCCTGAAACACAATGTTCTTTGTTATATTACTTTGGACCTCCAATTAAAAAATCCTGATGATAACAATGTTGTACATTTCCATTTATTTCTGAAGATATTGTGCAGGTTATTCAAAAAATGAAGTTGTGCCAATAATGGTGAGCAGAACTGTATAGGCATCTTTGCTAGGAAAAAGTGAGTAGAACACTATGTAAAAATATTAGCATAAAGTATGTTCTACAACTTATAGGTATGTTAGTAACAGATGCAGTGTGATATCTCTGACGTGCAATGACATTTCAGTCAGCTTTTCTTAAAGCATCTTCCGCTCAGTTATTTTTTTCAGGAATACTTTAAACTCACTGCTTGTTTACTTTGTCTAGACTTTAAGTCAACAAAAGCTTAACAATTACAGTACCATACAGTACACAGATTCACAAATGTATGTATCCAACTTTCAAATGACCTTACAGAGATGCACAAACTACTATGTTGTTAAAACAAATTAATCATCTGAAGTGGGCCTCTTTAAAAATATTAACCTACAAAAAACAAAGTAGATTTCCAAGGACCTTAGAAAAAGAGTTGTTGATGCTTGCCAATCTGAGAACAATTATGAAACCATACACAGTCAGACAGATGTACAAATGGAGGGAATTCATGACAAATGAATAACTGGCAAAGTTCCATCCAAGTAACAAGCAGGTCACAAAGGAAAGCAGGGTAACTTCTAAGTAACTAAAGGCCTCTCTCTTATTGGCTAATTTTAATGTTCATGAGTCCACCATCAAGAGAGCAATGAACACCAGTGGTATGCATGTCAGGGTTGCAAGGAGAAAGATACTGCCTTCATAGAATGCTATTGGCAAACCATTTGTTGATGGATGAGACTAAAGCAGAACGTTTTGGCTACAGTGGGAATGGCTCACAGCTGATGGGCACTATTGGCTACACATTACTTTGCAAAGGTGTGATATATGGTTTATTTAAATATAGAACCCTTTTGCTTTAGTGTATTGTAATTCTGTCCAAGTAGAGCATTAATTGCTGATGTATTTTTTGTATTTTTTGTATTGTTCAACAACCAACCACAAACAAACCCCTCACCCCAATTGCACCATAACCTCAACAAGAATCAAACATAGAGCACCTCCATCTGTGAACAAAAACAAATATAACACATAATAAAAACACATCCACACACAACACAACAAAGAGAAATCACATAACTAATGAGTCCATATGTTCTACATATATTAAAACAAGTTGTCAGAAATCATAGAATTTAGTTGCACAACCTTTAATATAATTTTTTCACATTTTTGTTATGTAATGTATGAGGTCCCTGTAACACTGATAGATTGTCTGGCTATAAGGATTGAAGACATCAGTTTGATTTTCACAAAGTTACTTAAATTCCTCTGGAACTGCTGCAAATATGGCAATTAGATGCTGCATGTGTTTGACAACCTGTTGTTACTAGGGGTTGCATAAAACAGTCTCAAGGAGGCAGGAAGTGGAGCCATCCGGGAAGTGAGCATTAAGTGAAAAGGTCCCGGAACGTATAAAAACACGTAGTGCAACACGTGATACATGCGAGCTCTCCTGACGTGTAAGTACAGATTACGTGACTGATGATCTAATTATGCCAGTTACATCACAGAAAATGAGCCGTTTGTGTGTTTGGAAAGGAGGTTACACCTGGATAAGTACCATTTAATTAAAACTTGTTGATTAATATTGCCTATTGCTTATAATTATACTTCATATATAAAGAGGTGCTAGATTTGGAGATGTGCTCCAAACATGAGAGGTACCGCTGTAACGCCAGATGTTGTTCCGGCAGGATCCAGCTCAAATTAAGCACTGAAGTTGAAATTTTAATTTAGAGACCGTGTCTGTTATTTCAAATATGATTTGACACATTCTTTGCCATTGGCAATCAGCATTTAACTGTGCTAATTAAAAAAACTAAAAATAAGGACCTCCCAAATTTAGTTTTGCTTTAGCTATGGAAAACACGTGTTTAAATGATTAATCAACTAGTAAAAATTACTTTTTTGTCATTACACATACTGTACTACACCTGTTAATGTATCTGACACGGAAATATATTGGTTAAGTAGGTTAATTATCTTAATAACATGGATAATAACCTTATGGGACCCACGGATACCCAGTTGTGATGTTGAATTTAAGGGAAGAAGATTTGCAAGTCTGCATACAAAAAGATTTTGTGCACAATGCCCCCTTTCTGTATTCCCCTTAATGGAAACATCACTATGTAATGCATGTGCCTTCTAAGATGAACAGGAAGGGTGATAAGGGACAGGCCTGCCTATTTCCACTATAAAAGAAAAATAAAGATTATTTGTATGAACAACTGCCACAAGGAATACTGAACAATCAAAAGCCTTCACAGTGTCCAGCGAGATAAGCACTTCTGTTGTATAGGGAGGTGCAGAATCATAAAGAATATTAAGAAGTTTTCATTTGTTAGAAAATTATTATTATTATTTAAAAAAAACTGTCTGATAATCTGACATTATGTTTGGTAAAATGGATTTCCAATATACAAGACAGAGTCGTAGCTAATAATGTACTGTTCACATTTAATAGAGAGATGGGCTGACATGATTTGCAACCTGTGGGGTCTTGATCTTTTTACAGATGAGAAATTATTGTGTGACACATAACAGAAGGGAGCAAACCAACTGAAAATGATTCTTAAAACAAACACAGAGATTATGATGGTGCAAGATCATCCACAAATCTCTTGTAAAAGTAAATAAAAACTCACTTGGGAACCCATCTGGGCATGGATTGTCTCCATAATTTCCTTTGTGGAAAAAAGGGCCTTCAAGTTCTGCAACAATTGTTGCCAAAAATATTCTAACATGCGCTGTGTTTATGACAATTTGTTTTATTGTTTTTCAGGTTGTTTTGTAGATAAGAGGTTATATTCCTTTTGAAGTGTTAAGCACTACTTCATAAAATCAGATGATGGGAAATTTCAAGCATTGAGTCAAGATTTAGCATATTGTTAGTTATCTCTCCGACATGTTCCCTTTGAACTTTTCTCAACTGGACACTATATGATATAATTTGTCCCCTGAGCTATGCTTTCATAGATTCCCATATGGTTAGGGCAGACATGTCAGGGATCTTGTTATATTTCGAGTACGGACTGTCTAGATCTTGACACAGTCTTGTAGTACTAGTACTGTAGCTTGGCCAAAGAACCCTGGGTTTACCTGAGTTTTTTAGGCTGAAGACTGCGGTGTGACCTGTCAGCAAGCACTTCTTTATCTAGGTTCAGCACTCCTTTCAGATCTTGAAGACAGAGGTTGGAAAATTGGAGCCTGACTTCTCTTCCTCATTCACTAGACAAACTTGAGACTGCTCTGTATCCAGGAATGTTTGTGAGTGGACATTCATAATGATGCCATCTCGACTGAGTCGGTAGAAAGGGCATGTTCACCATTCTATTTGTTGTGGTTTACACTATTATTCACTACCTTGACTGCCTGAAGTACAGCCTTAATGGCTGCAAAGTCACAGGAGAGATCTTGTGGTTCCAACCTGATTAGGTCACAGATTTCAGCTTTCAAAGCCTCGAGAATTCTTCCCTCTTGTCCATAATGTCTGTTATCTTGTTCAAAGGTGATGACAACACACTGGGGCATTTGACCTGTTACCAACATTTTTCCCTTAGAGCTGTATTACCCTACATTCTTGGACATGTACAGTGGTGCTTGAAAGTTTGTAAAACCTTCAGAATTTTCTAGATTTCTGCATAAATATAAACCGTCATCAGATGTCATAAAAGAAGAAAAAGAGAACCCAGTTAAACAATTGAGACAAAAAATTATACTAGGTAATTTTTTTATTGAGGAAAATGATCCAATATTACATACTGGTGAGTGGCAAAAGTATGTGAACTTCTAGGATTAGCAGTTAATTTGAAGGGGAAATTGGAGTCAGGTGTTTTCAATCAATGGGATGACAATCAGGTGTGAGTGGGCACCCTGTTTTATTTAAAGAACAGGGATCTATCAAAGTCTGCTCTTCACAACACGTTTGTGGAAGTGTATCATGACAGAAACAAAAGAGATTTCTGAGGACCTCAGAAAAAGAGTTGTTGATGCTCATCAGGCTGGAAAAGGTTATAAAACCATCTCTAAAGAGTTTGGACTCCACCAATCCACAGTCAGACAGATTGTGTACAAATGGAGAAAATTCAAGACCATTGTTACTCTCTGCATTCTAGTATAAGAACCCTATCCCATCTGTGAAACATGGTGGTGTTGGTAGTATCATGGTTTGGCCCTGTTTTGCTGCATCTGGGCCAGGACAGCTTGCCATTATTGAT
Source organism: Ancistrus triradiatus (assembly GCA_025084515.1). NCBI lineage: Eukaryota > Metazoa > Chordata > Actinopteri > Siluriformes > Loricariidae > Ancistrus > Ancistrus triradiatus. The sequence goes on from JAJAGP010002526.1 coordinate 103,496, forward strand.
GGAGCAATGAATTCTGAATTATATCTGAGAATTCAAAAGGAAAATGTCAGGAATCCGTCAATGAACTGAATCTCAAGAGAAGGTGGATCATGCAGCAAGACAATGACCCTAAGCACACAAGTCGTTCTACCAAATAATGGTTAAAGAAAAATAAAGTTAATGTTTTGGAATGGCCAAGTCAAACTTGGTTCTCTTTATCTACTTTTAGGACGTGTGAAAATCTGATGATGTTTTAGCTCATATTTATGCAGAAATATAGAAAATTATAAAGGGTTCACAAACTTTCAAGCACCACTGTACAGTGTTCTAGAATAGTCTACAGAATAGTTAAAAGAATGACTCAAACTTAATTTAAAAAATGTAATGGATGTGGAAATTGCCAGCAATATACATTTACACCAGAACGTAGTCCATGGCTTGTCCACCAGGGCTTCTGTAATCCACTGTGGGCCATTTGAACCAGCTGGCTAGTAAAGTTTTCATGTCCAGTTCTAGATTAAAGGTTTGTGTAAGGCTACTTTTGGGTGTGTATCTCTTGGTGAGCTATCACTGACTGCTAGACATGCCTCTACACATGCCTTTCTCTAAGACATTTTGCCCCTTTTGACAGGCTTTGAGAGGGGGCACTTCACTGGACTGAGAGAAACAGGATGGTCATTTTTATGACTTGCCCAGCATCTAGAACATTAGAACCTAGCTGTTAGGAGGTGTTGGGAGCAGTGTTTCCATGAGGGCATGCACACATGGCGAACAGGCTCCAGGCAGCCCAGACAGACCACCAGTAGAGAGGATCATTTGATCCATCTACAGGCACTAGCAGCTCACACAATTTTGTTGTCCACGATCCACCAATTGCATGTCCTGCCTTTGTTTGGTGCTGTGAATGAAAAACCTGGACTGCTTTGGACTAGAACAATATTGTGTTTAGCAGCAGATCCAGATTCTGTTTGGGATTTGATCAGGTTTGAGTATGGATGCCTTGTGTTGACCGCTTCAATCCTGCCTTTGCTGTGGAGCAACACACTGCTCCAACTGCTGATGTAATGATCTGGGGAGCCTACAACAGTGCATACGACAGTCGGTCACCTCTAACAGTTCAGTGATATGTACAGGACATCCTTTAGCCACAGGTTTCCTCTCATGGCAGAGCTTCCAACTGGCATTTTTTGGCGGGATAATGCTCACCCACACACAGCAAGGGTTTCTCAGGAATGTCTCTGCCAGATTGCAACAGTTCCTTGGCATGCCCACTTGACCATATTTATGACCACACAAGCATATATGGTAACAGCTTCGGCAACCTACAATTGTGCACGATCTACACAATCTGCAACTTCTGTGTGTTAAGTGACATGTATGCCTCCATGCCCAACTGTATCTCATCTTGTATCCTGGCAGCCCAGCAGGGTACTAGAACCTCATTGGAATTGCACAGTTTTCCCCAATTAAAATATGCTTTTGCTCTAATGCTGTATTCCCTTACATACATCATCATTACATTCACACATATAAAGTTTCATTCCATTCCAACAACTTCTTCTTGGTCCATTATTTTTTGTCATTTAGTGTATATAGAGAGAGGATGTCATGTGCTTGTGCCTATTTTTATTACACAATTGAGGAATACCTATTCAATATAGCATCTCATAAACAAACTCAGACTGGGATTGTTTACAAATTATGATCCAATTGCTTTCTTCAGATTAAACCTACATCTCTTTTCATACTTCCATCCGTTCATTACTTTACTTTCTTCAGTTCAACTTAACATTAAGTATTTTGGTCTGGCTTTAAACACCATTCTCTCGCTTAAAAGTAATTTATCTATTTCATATCATATATCACTTTGTTTAATCTCTTTTTGTCGCTACTTTTTTACAGATCTATTTTTAGTCTCATTTATTCACGTTTGACTTCTCATAACATTTTTAATTTCACTCATATAATCACACATGCACTCAAACATAAAAAGCCCTGTCATGCCCCGTCATTATACCCCTGTCATGATGGTCTCTCTACAAAGACAACGCAATTTATACAAGCCTTCGGTGCACTTTAAATAACGTGAGCCCCAGCTGACAACAATCAGTTTTGATTAATCCATGGCATCACAGGAACCCAGGTTTCCATCACAAGCTGAGCAGGTGCTTGACGCCCACCAGTATTCCCAAATGGCATCAGAGTTCTGCCTCTTACGTAACTAAATAAAACAACTATACATTGCACAGATGTAAAGCTACAAAACAATTTAATTAATCAAGTTGTCTTTTAATGTTTGTCAGCGCCTTGTATTTATGTATGCCAATATGAAAGCCTAATCCTAATTATTAAGCAGCCCTGGACAAATAATGCTTAGGACAAAATAACATCCGGGTTTGTTTGTGTGGCTAGCTAAACAAACAAATAAAAACCTCACTGGTTTCCCTGCAGCTCTCTCTCTCTCTCTCTCTCTCTCTCTCTCTCTCTCTCTCTCTCTCTGATCTGTGCTTTGTGTAGCACTAAAGTGAATTATGCAGATTTGTCAGCCCTATTGATTTATTACCTCTGGAACTTATAACATTTTCTAATTAAAGATTTTAGAGTGTGAGACTGGGACCTTTTGCAAAAAGAAATATTAGATTTATGACAGGTTATGTCTCACTCTCTCTACCTGTCTCCCCATCTCTGTCCCTGTACTCCCTCGCTCTTCCCCAACCGCTCACTAGTGCAGTCTATGATAGCTGATGTAATATGGCCCCCAGGCAGGTACATTACATCCTTTTTGTTGGTGTGAGCAGAACAAGCAGGCCTTGGTTGTGGTGGCACAGTGGTTAAGGTACTGGACTATTCACCAGAAGGCCCAGAATTCAAGTACCAGCACTGCCAAGCTGCTATATTGTGTCATTTAGGAAGAGTCTTAACCCAAAATTGTAATGTACATTATAAAAATCAGTTGTAAGTAGCTCTGGATAAGGATGTCTGCTAAATTACGTAAGCATCTACAAAAAGGATCTAAATGTTGACTATGATACTACATCACTGAAGAGAAACAATTGCAGATTTTGGTATGTTCATTATTGTAACTGGAGGCTTCTGGTTTTTATGTTTTCCTAATGTTCTTCCCAGAGCAGTGGACTCCTAACACATCATGTGTGCTCCAGTGGCTCAGTCCTTTATCAAGTTTGATAAAGTGCAGTTTTATAAAAGCAAACATAGTTTGTGCTTTCTTCATGTACTATATATTTTACCTATGAATACCAAGGTGCCTTGAATTGTTTTCTTATCTTAGAAATGTTGGCTTTTCTTGAACGAATAGGTAGCTGCATTGTTTACCTGGCATGAGAATATTGTTTTCATGTTTGGCACCTTGTCTGACTGACACATGTCAAAACCAACATCTGAGCAGATGCACCCCTTTGTAATATTTGTTTGGTGTTACTCTTGTGTATAACTGTGGAACATCCAGGGACTGTGCAGCATTAAAAAAAATAATTACGTAAAAGTAAGTTTCAGCCATGAAAGTGTCAGTGCAGTAACACTTTATTTTATTTATTGCATACAGGGTTTGTGCTCACAGGCAGAGTTTGCCTTTTTAGTACAGTATATGCATATAATTTTCCAGTAACCCTGGAAAAGCCTACAAAACAAATACATTCAATTTTAAATGTATGCACAGTAATATGGTAGTAAGACATTTTTGTGATATAACATAACAGTGCAATCTGTCGCCATATTCACAATGTCATGAAATTTGACACACTAGGACCTGGGAGTGGCGCTGCTGCCCCATAACGTTCCTGAAACGTTGAATATTTTGTTCTGTGAGAAATCTATCACTTTGCACCACTGTGACTGGATGTTCCTGAAGGTGAGTGTAATTTCAACACAAAGACAAAGTAAATATGTTATTTGAATGTCTATTATAAACATTTATTAATCAAAGTGAAAACTCACTGATGCACTAGTGGATATTTAATTATGTTAGCAGAGGAAACCTGATGATTGATGAATGTAAAGTTAGCCTACTGAAAAACAGGTAAGGAGTTTAATTTTAAACATTGCAGAATTTAGGGCAGTCCTGGTTGGATGGCTTGGTCTCTCTTGATTTTATGACTTTGGTTTTGGGAGCTGGAGTCTAGATTCATCTCTGGCCTGCCAACTGTCCCATGCCTTTGGCCCAGTGGCTTGCTTGGTGTTGGCCTGTGTGTGTGAGACAGGGTTGTCAACTGGGCTGGGCTTCAGTCCTCAATAGCCTGGGGTTATGCATCCTTGCTTTACACTAAGGGGAGAGCTTGGTGGTTCATTATCACAGAGTTTTGTGGTGACTGGGATGTAGGCTTGCTATCTTCTTGCCTCTCATGTGCAATTACTCAGGTTGGTGGTTGCAGGGAAGGTGAGTTGCTGATGTCTTATGTTGCATTGCATGTCTGTTTGCTGTGTTACTTTTTGGTTCTTCCCTTTGTACCTATGTTGTCATAGTTAGTGCTGAGAGTCTCAGCTTACTCTTGGCACAAATGTGTTATGACTCTGTATGTTTAACATCCTTAACTATATAGTCTGTGTTCTCACTGACAGAGTGTTTGACAACAGTTTGCTGTTCTACCAGTACCAGTTCTGATCCTCACTCCAAGCTCTTTTTCCATCACCAGTACCAGTCGTCATACTTTTACTCAGACCACATATTATCCTAACTCTCCCACCTCTCCCCCTGTTGACTGAGGATGCCATGCCACCAAAACTGTTACCTGCTGGAGGATACAAGAACCTACAGTGAATCTGGACTAAATAATGCCAAGAGACTCACTCGTATTCATTATTATATTTCATAGTTTATTCATATATATACTATTATATGTATTCATATATATATTCATATATATTCATATATATACTATTATATGTATATTATATGTATTATATTGTATAGATTTTATTCTGTTTTATTACATTATTCTCTATAGTATTATATTCTCTCTAACTTTTTTATTGATTATATATTGTTTTTACTATATTCTCTATTTTAATTATATTTAGCTTTTGTCTATTTAAACTACTATTGTGAATTTATTATTTAGGTCATTTAGTTTATTGTTACTAACTAATTTTCCTTGCCACTGTTACCACAGGTTTGTCAGTTTGGGCTGTTAACCTAAATAGATGTAAAGCTGCTTTTTGTAAAGATGTCCCTCCAAAAAGAACTGTAGATGTGAAAAAAATAAAGCAATAAACATTTGAGAAAAGAAAATCAGAAAAAGTTGGGACAGTTTACAAAAAGCAAAAAGCATTCCTGCATTTCAAATTTCAGGCCTGCAACACTTACATTCATTCATTCTTTTTCTTATCTGTTTAATCCTGGTCAGGGTCACGTGCCTAGCTGGCGGCTCCGGGCACAAGGCAGGAACATCCCTAGACATCCATCGTAGAGCACATGTTGGGCAGAGGGTCTCCAGCTTGTCAACAAATGTGTGAGAAAATTATTTAAATGTTTATAAACAATGTTTCTTAAAGAAAGATTGGAAAGGGATTTGCATATTTCAGGTCTACATACTCTGATTTGGTTTGTTTTTCATTGTCATGCTGACAAATGCATGACAAAAAATGGAAATCCCTGGAAATGATTTTGGAATGTGTTGCAGGCCTGAAATGCAGGAATGGATGTTTATTACCAAATGAAATGACGTTGTCAAGAGAAATGAAATATATTGAGTTCATACTGTCTGCAATGAAATAAACGTCAAAATGTAATGAACACTGAAATTTTTTTTATTTGCATTTTCCATACCATCCCAACTTTTCTGATTTGGAATTGTAGTCTAATCGAAAGTGAGAGGTTAGGCATTATCCGGATTAATTAAAGCCCTCATTATGTGGTAGATAAATACATCTTTCCATTTCCAATAAACTGCTGTGTCTTGCTCTCCATGGTACTTGAACCGACTTCTCCAATCTGTACATCTTATCTTCATACTTTTAGAAGTGTAGCTGACAATTAATTACTTGGCATCTAATAGAACTGTGTTACTCAACCAAATTAATATGGAACCTTGGTGTTGTATCATCTTTGTGTACAGTTATGCTGCTTTCAACGCTTTTTTTTGTGAAACATTACGTTTACCAAAATGGACGTTGACCAAACTTAATAACCATAGTCACATGGTGTTTTTATGCTACTGTATAATGTATAAAGGTATTTTCACAAGACAACTACAGTGGTGCTTGAAAGTTTGTGAACCCCTTAGAATTTTTTATATTTCTGCATAAAAATGAACTAAAACATCATCAGATTTTCACACAAGTCCTAAAGTAGATAAAGAGAACCCAGTTAAACAAATGAGACAAAACTATTATACTTGCTCATTTATTTATTGAGGAAAATGATCCAATATTACATATTAGTGAGTAGCAAAAGTATGTGAACCTTTGCTTTCAGTATCTGGTGTGACCCCCCTGTGCAGCAATAACTGCAACTAAACGTTTCCTGTAACTGTTGATCTGTCCTGCACACCGGCTTGGAGGAAATTTAGCCCATTCCTCCATACAGAACAGCTTCAACTCTGGGATGTTGGTGGGTTTCCTCACATTAACTGCTCGCTTCAGGTCCTTCCACAA